>JBCAUG010365818.1:0-16734 GCA_038406175.1 Haplosyllis leylae
GTACAACTTGATCCCCTGCAATAAACCAGCATTCACGCTAACCCTAACCGTGTCTTTGTCTCTTTGACCCCACGACAGTTTAGTTCTTTCTTAAATTCTCTAGCATACTAAGATCTGGTTTCTTTGGGTGTCTGAACAATTTCTTTAGAATCAATTTTGGTTGAGGCCAATTCGGCCTCAGATGGTTATTCAAGTGTACAAAAATTATTTCAGCTTCGTAAGTCCTTAAGTCACAAATGGTCACCTTTAAACCCTGCGTTACTGGACAAAATTATACGGAAATCCGCTGCTAAATTATGCATAGCAACATATCTCTAAATACTTCAGCACCTGAAAAGCGCATTTCATCATTGAATTTAGCACTCGACTTCACCTTAACAAGTCAATACAAAAATGACACCTCCAGGCGACAAATGTATTACCACGGTTGGGCATTGTCCATCTTTCAAGCAACAATACTCAACAATATCAATGGCAGGATGCAGAGTGTACAAAACCCCCTACTTATCTTTAGAATGCATTAGTTCCCTTTAAAAACACGACTCACTACTGATTAACCCCCGCGCCTGTTTGTTTTTGATGATGTTTAAATTACATACAAAGCCTGGGAAATGTACATAAATATATTGCCAGTCTTATTGATGGCCATGGGAAAATACAGAAATTCATCATACCTTAAAGAGATACATGATGAGTGGCAATTTGTGTTCTATTATAATGTTGATTGCCATGGTAAAATAGGAATTTAAAAATTCTGTACCAAAGACACTTGATGTCTTCTTCATTTAAATTAAGGACTAAAATTCTCTGACATAAATGTTGTTTCCATATTGTCCTGTAACAAATTTCCCCGTCTTTCAGACTATTTCTATTTATTCTGGACGCCAACAAAAAACTTTTCTTTACACAAATTAAACAAATTCAACCATCTTACAACGTATTGATGAGATTCTTAAATGTAAAAATCTTAACATTTTCATTATTTTGCCTTTTTAACTATTCCCTGACCTATTCAACGCTTTTCCTTTTGCAAAATTTTCCCTAAGTAGAAAAACTCGTCTAATTCCCATAAATGTTCGCTCCAGCAATATATTTTTTATAATTCTCAAAACAAATACCAGTTATACATGACACGAAAAATAACATCCCTCCACTTATGTCATTGGGATAATGTGTATCAATTGTGTCATTCATCTGTCTACGAATGATCATTAGGAAATCAAGCAGTCTACTTGCATGCTATTAACTAATTATTCAAATTTTATCGTATCAAGGAGTACATGGCACAGGGGCACCAAAACTATAAATGTTACATTGGGGCATCAAAAATATCAAGACAGATTTACCAAAATTAGTCTGAATGCTTTTTACTCATTCATCTTCTATGTGCAACTATGAAAGCTCATGTTAGGTCTTCTTATGTAAACGGTTGCCACTTCCTTTACACCGGGAATAGGTATCTCATGATTGAATATTTGAACCTTAATAAAACAAACACTGAACAGTGTGTCTTATGGATGGTATGAAAATCCACGTCCATTCCATGCACAAAACTTACCTGTAACTTATTTCATACTCCAGTCACCTCATTTGAGCATTTGAGGTCCGTATTCAAATATGTGTTTAATACCTTTATGGTCGTAAACATACCAAAAAAATGATCGCAAAATTTCCGAGTCGTCCGTAAGTACACTCGGATACCCACTGTGTTACATACTTAAAATGACTAAATCTACTTACCCGACACCATAAATTGTACCAGTTGCGTTGGATCCACTAATTTGCCCCTTCTACTACTAGCGCCTACTCCCTATAATATAACAGAAAATGGCTTTCAAATACAAATCGTCTACATTTAGTTCTAGTATACTAAGTACAGTAGATACATGTTATTTGAACATGGTATTATTTACATTTCATTTTGGTAGCATTTTTGTCAGATGCCTCACCATTGCTCAAGCTGTTATCTTTTGTAGCTTCATTTCCAATCTCATTTGTTTAAACACCTTTGATCTTGTTTTGAAAACTGATTATTTGATTGTTGGTTTGGGTTTCAATTTACTCGCTGTAATACTTTCCTGTGGCAAATTAGCCATCATACAGGAAAATTGTGTGCCGCAATGGCTCACATTCGTTAGTTAGGATCCCTTGTTTGAACAGATCTTGCTGATGACCATATGTCACACAACATATCTGGAGCACAGGTGGTCGGCATTTCGACACTTGTTAGTTTTTTCACTGGTTGTGTATTAAGTCACTGTCAAAAAGAACTATTGTTACAGAATTCCATTACGTAAGCTAACTAGGCTCATTTCTGCACCAACACAATAATGGTGCATTTTGTATTGCGTAAAATCTGGATATAAAATCCAGCAATCCATCACAAATATTCGGTAACGGACAGGAGGGAAAAGCTAACGTTTATTCATTGGATTCTTGTTCTAGCCAAATTAGTTTGGGCCTATTTGCGCTGTACCACAACTTTCTATCTCCACAAGGTTTCTCGGAGGTCCGCGATTTAATTTTGGTTTGTGACAACGGGTGACACGCAACCAAACACGTCAGGTGGCACGCTACCCGATGTCACCAGAGAAGTCCCAACAATTTACATAACCATAAACCTGCCATAGATCCTAGAAGTGTGATATACAATTGCCTTCATAGAAAAGGTATTGAATCTTAGATAACAATTAATTATGATTTCAACGCAATCGTACAACGAATACTATGGGCGTATACCACAGTCTTATTTATGACTTGGCAAAATGGACTTCAATTAGCTCCTTTCTTTGTCATTCAGTCAAACGCTTGTGGACATGTTCTACTGAAAAAAAACGTTTCACAGTATCATGTCTAATGTGCAAAATATTACCTACCTTTTCAACTGCTGGATTTTTGACGGTGATGGCAGGAGAGGTTGCTACTAAGGTACCAGTTGTTCCGTTGTAATAACGTAGGTTAACTTTGGTAATCGCTGTAAATAAATGTGAATGTTACAAATGCATTATTCATGTCTTCATAACAAGTAAACTAATCAATTTAAAATTTAAAATTAGGAAGTGACCATAGAATAAATTAACAAACGATACTTCATTTGAGGGGCTGTTAAATAGTTTACAACCGATTCTAGTATTATTCAAAAATGTACTTTCTACAATTTGAAAATAAAGACTTACAGTCAGTAAAATGGTGTTCAGCATTGTCTATGCACCAGTAGATCTGACCCTGTCGTAATCCAGTATTACCTCCACGATCAACTTGATCTAGATAGTTTCTTGCATCGTTTTCTTCTAAAGGACCAAAGAAAAAGTAGTGATTAAGGATGCACCTCATGTGTCCATAGATTTGAATTACAAAATCCTTAGAATTTTAATTTGACACAACCTTCACAGTATGATGTCATTAATGGCATTGGTCAGTTTTAGACCCCATTGATATGTTACATTCATTGAAAAACTTTTATTTCCGTAAATAATCATTGGTGTAATTTCTCGAAATACTACCCCGCAAATATCAGATATGAAACTGCAAGTGATCCAGAACTTCATCTACGTTGAGTAGACCATTAAATATTGGAAATTACAGTAGTGCGTAATCATTGGCGGATTTAAGGTGGGGCACCAGGGACGTCCCCCCGCCTTCTGGGTCCAATTTCTTTCATTTTCATGCAGTTTTCGGGAAAAATTTGGCCAAATAATAGGTTGCCACCCCACGGCGATTAGCCCCCCCCCAACCCCCACCCCCCCGTCTAGGAAATTCTGGGTCCGCCACTGGTAACATTTACCCAAGATGTCCATTTCAGAATTTTTTACATGCAACTCATGCGATTACCTTGCTCTGGTAAGTGATGGCATGATGACACGGAACAATGAGATCTACTAAGAAATACACCCGTTCTGCGGATTGCGTCACAGAGTCTCATGAGCAGAAAACCTCTACCTCGTAATTCATGGACAGAATTCTTATGAACCATACAAATAGGTCTTTAGACGTTTTACTCATGGTATGAATGATCCATGTGACATGGAGGACATGATACTACAGCTTCGCTTACAACCAGCATTGATCTCGGATTACAACGTGGGTGGTATTCTACATGGTCACGAAACTTTGAGAAATTAATTATTGTAGTCTGTATCCATTTTATTTTAAATTCATAATAGCTAACACATTTTCTATTTTCTTTAATTTTCTCACAATTAATAGCTGTAGTCTTGGCTGCTAATGAGTCTTGCGTTTCGTCCAATTACCACGAGGCATTGACAATGATTTATGTAAACATCAGATTTAATGTAATCAGAAGACCTGTGACTAAGTGTGTAGGACTGTGAGCTATTCCGGACTGGTAGTCTTACTGAACATTACTGCGTAAAATTGGATTTGTCCCTTGATTGGAATACCAACACTGGCCTTTGTATCATATAATTACATTACAGGGGGGACTTGTCAACATCCTATCACGCTAAAATACGGTTTGCAGGACAGCAATGAGGATCGTAATCATTCTGACTCACTGCTGGTGACATTACCATAATTATTGCTGAATAAACACTCCTAGAACATTCATTTCCTACTCTTCTGTATAGATTTATTTTCCTGATTCAAACTAATTTAGAATGAGACTGTCTTCTCAGTCCAAACGTGCTTTGAACTGCTGATTATTTGCGGAACAAAGAAAAGACTACTCACCAACCAGAAATAACCCGATCCAGTCATTTGCGCTGACATCTGATTGTATATCCCATGACACAATTAAATGATCCCCAGATCCAACTACATACTCATATCTGGAAAAATAAAAGTCAAATGAAAGACAAATGTAAACCACCAGGACTCCGGAAAGAAAGCAAATCACACAAAACACAAATACAAAATCCCCTAGCAATACATTTACTTGGAAAGTGTAAACTAGATAATGTCTTGAATGTTCGGTTGTTTTATTTTAACAGTCAATTGATCTTAAATTCCAATTTTCAAAAATTTGTGCGCGCAATTCTTATTGAGCCCTTCTGAAATCTTTAAAAAAAAACCAGGGTCCTCTGTGGCCCCACTAGTGAACTTTTCCTTATGAACTTATTTTAAAGAAAGAACAATTTTCCAGGATTGAGTGCTGTCGGAACCTTGTAAGTCTACAATTAACATGTTGTAAAGAACTACCTTTTGTCTGCTAGTTAAATTTACAACTTGGACTATTAATATCCACTTGCATTTAGGAGTTGAAGTCTCAACTCAAAAATACTTTCCTTGAAAGTCTTGTTAAATCCATGTCACAGAGTGGGGAAATATAAGACAAACCCCATATTCTCGTGTCACAGCAAAGCAATCTAGATTCATACACAATTTGAGTGATATGTTTATTCACAGTAAGAACCTGGTCTTTGGAAAGGAATGTAACACAACTATTCCTTTTGCACAATTCTCCTAATTTTTTATTTACTAACTAGCATCTGCGATTTTTTGGATGAAAAACCAACATTTCTATTTAACTGGCGATGTAAAAAACAACAATTCGGTGCAAGTTCTCCTCACAACAGAAAAGCAATTATGTCCAACTAATATCAAAAGCAAAAATATACACATTGCAAATATTTACCTGTCCACTGTCAGACTGGGTCTACTTCCAGGATCATGGGCCAAATCGGACTCGCTACTGGCTCGATCGTGAAGGCTAAATTGCCGTGGACTACTCAATCCAGGCCTGCTGAAGCCATTGTGTTCCGTGTCAATGTGTAATTGAAGGGCACAGTCTGAGCTGATGCTGTGGCGCATCGGATTTGTCCCGGAAAATTTTGACATGTTCCTTCTCTCCGTATGTCAGCTTAAAGGGTCTTTTACGTGATACCATGTCAGATCATCAGTATAACATCATCTGCATATATGGTGAGCGTTGTGATTCCACCAACCTCTTGAATAAAGAGTGGAGACGTTACTAGATCTACTGTACATTGTGATACCGGAGCTCTTTTTTTTCAGCTATTGGCTGCACTTGGAAACTCTATGTTGCCCAGGCTATGGGGTAGTCGTAAGCACTCCAAGAAGTATGTTCCAAGTGTCAATTTATGCTACAGGAAGATGTTTTCCCATTTAAACATATTAGATCAAAGAAGAAATTCCCACAATGCTTCACTTCCTGTCAACTAGCTCCCCCAGGTAAATTTTACCCTTTCAACAGGCTGCGCAACCTGAATCAAGTGCCGTTTTACGCTGTTCAGGTTGAACAAGTTCTTTCCAAGTACACGTATTTGGCATTTTGAATTGCTGAAAATCTCATACATAAAGTATTGCATGCGTTTAATCCAAGCAAAGACCTACAAAGGTCAAAAAAAAATTGCTGACATCCACACTGTTTTAGGTTTCCGATTGAGGATTTTGAGATTTGAAATTTTACGTCCTTTCCAAGATGTGAAGATCAAAACACCCCAGACCATTAATCAACACTCTTAAATCATTTTGGTGCGCACCTTAAATTAAAGCACCTTAGACTGTGCATAACTGTAGCTGTGAGGATACAAATATAAATAGATTCATACTGAAACCTTGCAAATCTACTAACTGCAGATGAACTTCAGATTATCCCTGTCGTCCACTTGTGAGGGTCCCAGTTGGAAGGGAGTCCCCAACTCGTTTTGAAGGGATTTCCCTACTTCCGGTCTATTGGGCGCGAAGTTTTGCAAGATTGTTTTCTGACAGATAGTAAATATTTTGCTTAATGCCTTGTATCTGGACATTAAGACGTTATGGATTTTCTTTCTACCGACTGGAGAAACACCAAAGAAGCTTTATATGGTCTGGAAAAGTTGCTGACATGCACAGTCTGGTAGGTTTTCGATTGAGGATTTTAAGATGGGTCTGGTTTTTGTGATGGTCAATTTTTCACAAGAATCTAAATCTAGATCTAACAGGCTCACATCAAAATATCTGCCAACTCGGTGGTTCCACATTTTTGCCTGTGGAAATTTTCGGTGATTTGTTGTTATACATCTTGAAATTGGTTAAAACTCGTTACCAGATCTCAAGTGATTACATTGATCGTCTGTGTTTTCTTCTTGCAGTAAAAAAATTGTGCAGAATCCATGTACACTTGGAGGGTGTGAACATTTCTTTTGTCGGTTGGTACCTTTGGTATTCGTACACAAACGTTTTCTGTTAGCATGTAAACTAACACGTGGCACGTAATTCATAGTCTTTTTACATTGCATTTCAGGACCTGTGCAGAAAATGTCGTTGATAAGGATTGTCCAGTTTGCAATATTCCGTCACATGTGAAAGACATACAGACCAATAGACAGTTGAAAATGACAGTTTCACTTTGTAAGCAGCTTTCAAGGCTGCTGCATTCTTCCAGTGATGAAGTCGATATTTCCGACATCGTACAAGGTAAAATTTGTTGTAGCCGTGCTCTTTGAGTCTCCCGTCTGACTCAGTTTGTGTTTTGAGCACTGAGCTTCCCTTTGAGTCGGGAAATCTAGCTTTTCAGTATATTAGCTTGATTCCGGATTTTTACCGCTCGCGTACGTAGTACGAGGGAAGGTAATAGTTTCACTTTGTCAGTCCACAGGAGGGGGGGGGGTCCCGAGCCAGTTCCAGCTGGGGTGGGGGGGGTACCCGAGCCCAGGAAATTTTTTTTTTTTTTTTAAATTTATTTTGGGGATAGGTTTGCTATGGGGCCTCTTGCGTTCACGCAGGAGGACTTTCTTGTATAAACAATAACATTGGCCCGGATTCCCGCACTAGAATCAAGCTAGTTTGCTGACGAGCTAGATTCCAGTTCTGAAACAGAGGCTCAGCACTCAAGCAGAAATCGAGAACACATCATACCTATATTCTCTATAAACTCGCTGCAATTGGGACCAATATGTTGTATTAAAAAGCTACGCTGTCTCTAACGAGCGGAGTGACCTTATCTTCCAAAACTCGCTGCAATTGGGACCCATATGCTGTATTAAAGTACAATACCGTCTCTGACGAGCGGAGCGACTTCATCTTTTCAGCAGCGTCGGTACAAGTATGATAAGTTAAACATGCTGGTATCGAGGTTGGTCCTGACTTTTGACATTCCCAAGGGGTCTCCAATCCACTGCCTAGCAACAACATTCATGATGTTGTCAAAAGTAAGCTTTGCTCGAACCTACTTTTCTGGATGACTTATGAAAATGAATTATTAAAGTAATCTTGAGTATTTGTTTCACTTGCTGATAGCCAATAAAATTGCGAGAAAGCACCCAGGTATGTGATAAAGTTGCTGACATGTGGACAGTTGTTTTAGAACATTTTGAGTAACTTTGATTTTTTGATTTCGCGCCCACCCACCCCTCAAATTTGGAGCCCAAAGATGCATTAAAATGATTTTCTGGGAGCCGTTTCAAAATAAATTTGTGTGATAACATTTAACTACATTTATGACCACAAAATGGCTCTTGTTTCTTAAATAATGGAGTTAGGTTTTTTAAAAAAAATTGCAATTTGGATACTTTCTAAGTAATTTTTACTTTTGCGAAAAACTTAGAAAATGTTCATGCTAGTTCAAGCAATGTTACGCTAAGGGTTAAATCACAAAATCAGATGGGGTGCAACACAATTCTAGTAAACTTTCTTGTTTATATTCCAGATGACGAAGTGGAAATAACGTCGACTCCATTGGATCAATTAATTCCTTTACGAAGCAGTCGAAATACAAATGAAGCACCCGGGGTGTCAGTCTTCGAATTTGCAAATTCTCCCGTTGATTCACCTGCAAAGCCAATAGCGCGTAGAACGCGAAAGGCCCAAGCAAAGCAGAAAAAAGAAGAGTTTATTAAAAAGTCGAATACCGAATGGAGTATAGGAGAGAATAAACTAGACAAGTGCACAAGCTGCAAGAAAAGACAACCTGAGAGGGGAAGGCAAAGAGTTACCTTTGAGCGTGCTGCAAAATCAGGAAACACACGCTATGTGGAGGATTTCGAAACCATAAGTTTAGGAACCAGTAGTGGAATAGAAGATTTGTGTACCGATGAAGAGGTTGAAACCGGGGAAGAAGAAATTAAACCGAAACTTGCAAAAACATCAAAATGTGCAGGTAGGAAAAAAGAACCTCCTCCAGTTGTGAGAAAAGCGTCTGATAAATTAGGAAGAACAGACAAACAAGCAGGAAAATGTAACAGTGAAGCTAGCCCTCATTCAACTGATTATAGCCCAGGAAGTAAGACTAGTAAAATATCTGTCGATGATTCAAGTTCGGGATTTGTGTCAAAAAGTTCTGATTCTTACTACGAAACACCATCCAAAATTGAAAAGAGGCCATCTTTGTCTCCTACTATTCTTCTCGTGAACAATTCAACGCCAGATTCTTCATCAACTACAAACAAAGATAAAAAGGCGGCCATGTTAAATGCCACGCCAACCTCGACACAAAGAGAAAACAAAAGTAAGAGAATGTCAGGCAGTAGAAAGTCGTCTGGAGCACGTAGCTTGTCACCCTTAATTCAGTCTACTCCCACGAGAGGCATTAAGAAAACTGAAAGTCCAGGAAAAAGTCCTTCACTGTTGAAAAGAAATCCAAAAGGGGAAACTGCGCTTCACAGAGCTGTCATCAAAGTGAGTACTAAACGTCATTCCTTTTCGCTTAAACGCGAATCAAAGGTCTGGTATTTTTGCATGCGCATGCCACCCATTCTCCCCATGACTCGCTTTGGCATATGCAGGCCCAACGCACCGATAGTAACTGCAAACTGTCTCCCCCTGAGATGTAAGAGGAGAGTTCCACTCCGTGATTCTCGTGAGGTTGACCTGGCCTTATCATTGGTGACAAAAATAAATGTGTTCATTTCTTTTCACATAAAAATGATCACTACCATAAGCGCACAAAGATTAACCCAGATTCACATTTTAGTGGTCGGTAAAAATTAATAGACCAAAACTTGTAATCGCAACAGGGCGACTATGAAAAAGCGAAAGAACTACTGGAGCAGGGAGCACCCACCAATATCAAGGACAATGCCGGATGGACACCTTTGGTAAGTTGGTCTTTATTTAGGCCATTTTATAGTGTCAAAACTAATCTTGAAATTGAAATTTTAGTATTATTTTATCTGAAGGAAATGTTTTTTTTTTATTATTACAGCATGAAGCTTGTAATCATGGTTTTGTGCAAATAGCAGAACTGTTGTTGGATCATGGTGCATTAATAAACATTCCTGGCTTTGATAACGAAACCCCACTTCATGATGCCGTCGTGAATAATAAAGTCAATGTTGTAAAATTATTGGTGTCTAGAGGTGCATCCGTTACTGACAGGTATGTCGTTTTTACCGACACATACGTAGTATACATAGTGCGAGGGAAGGTAATATTTACACCGGTGTGTGTGATTCTGTTCAGGGGTAAGGGGTGGGTACATACTGTCCGGGGTGGGGGGGGGTAGGGTACATCCTGTCCAGGTCCTGTCTGAAGGGAAGGAAGTACCCTAACCAAGTGACCCCTCCCCCCCCCCCCCGGTTAAGGGAGAGGGAGGGGGGTACGTAACAAGTGACCTACCTGCCAGCTAGGTCTGGTCTTTGGGGTGGGGGGGTACCCTAACCAAGTGACCAACCCCACCTTGGCTAGGTCTGGTCTGGCATGATAAGGATGGGGGCCCATGGTTGGTATTGCCTTGTAATGTTTAATGCGGAGCTGTCTTGTTGTTTCATATTTTTCTTTGCTTTTGATTTCAGTCATCATATATTTGTACATGTATCATGCGTGTATTTTGTAAAAACTGACATTCACATTGTGAATTTCTGTTTTTGAAATTTTTTAGGAATGCAAATGGATCTACACCACTTGATCTAGCTGCTTTTAAAGCAAACGAAATGAAAGAAGCATTAGAAACACCTCTTGCAAACACGCAAGCCAGTAGAACGGCCACAGTACGTATCGTTTAACTGTTTAAAAGTGTAGTTGATAGTTGTAAAGCAAAAGGACGTTCTGTTCAAAGTGCAATGTCTTTCATTGTATTTTACTTCTATCAATACATGACTCAAACACTAAATGAATTTGAATTAGGGTTTATTAAACTCCAACAAACAACTATAGCAGTACAAAAGTACATAATGAATTCAGAATCATCACAACAATGATTCCAGTCGACTGTCAGATGTCAAGGACATCCAATGTATGAAATGCATCATACATGTATCTTGTGGGCCAATTTTCCAATGTGACTTTGTGAAAATGTGAATGAAAGTTATTTTCAGCCCCAGTTTGTGTGCTTAACCTGCCACGATAAAAACTGTTTATGAGGTCCAAAAACACAGCTATTTACTTGTAAAATTATGCCAATGGATAATTTTAGCGAAATTGGGACGTCATTAAAAAGTTTTTAACCCCAAGCACGAAACTGGAGCAGATCGCCCACAAAAATTAAGTGCAATGGCAAAAAAGTAATTGTATACATATATGGTTCAAAATGGATAACATCTGCAAAATAAGTAATGTAAATAGAGTACATAAAACAACAATTAGTATCACAGAAACACTTTTCTAGGAGGTGGTGCCGGAAGCTTCTTGAAGACTGGGCGGTCGAAGTCTGTTGAAGGAGGCTTTTTGCCATTTAAATCGATTTGGATCTTTTTGACCTTCCCCTATTGGAGTTTTTCTCCTATGTTCTTGCCTTTTAAGCAGTACAGAGTCAAAATATCGTGCTGTGCGATCGACTGCTTCCCAATAAGCCAGATATCCAGATGTAGTAAATCTACTGCCGTGTTGAAGGAATAGATCCGGATCTCGAGGATCCCACACTGTCTTGAGAGCTAGGGTAGACACATTTTGATGGATTTTTACCACCTCTTCCAGACATCTGTTGAATTTGTCTCTCTCAAGGTTATTTTGAAAATTATAGTGATTTGGCACCTGTATCCAAAGAATCTTGGGGTACTTTGACCTCAGGGATTTAGCCGGTAGATATTCCTTGTAGGCAGTAATAGTGCGGTCATGTTCTGACATGATATAGTTCAAAATTCTTGAAATAGTCCCCGACAAGTTGCCCGGTGCAGATGCAGAGACGGATTTCATGGCAGATGTTGTAGCCATTATACATTTGATGAGATCATCATCTACCACTACTACTATAATCTTCGGGAATGGGTATAGTTTTTTGTCTCTCTGGAGAGAAACTGCATTGTACATGAGGTTTGCCAGCCTACCAATGACACTCAGATTATCACATGTAAACTGATTGTTGAAGAAAGCCCTCACATTGAAATTGGCCTTTATGTATCCATTGTAATCCTTGCTATCTCTGGCTCTGAAGTATTGTGCAAAAGAATGGCTGGTGAAGTAATCTCCAAAAAACCAACAAGTGTCATATGCTGCCACGGGAACTGCAATATTTAAGAAAATTAACCGTATTAAAATTCATGTTATCATGACGAAGGAACATGTTTCCTTTATTGCATGTTACCCCTGTCGGCAACAGCTCTTTGATCACCCGCCGGAAATATGCAGTTTCCTGGCCAAGACGCAAATGCCGACATCTCATTATCACAAACTCCTCCCACTCTGTCAAGTCATGATAAATTCAAGGAAAATGCATTCACACATTCTAAAACTTTATCCAGTGATGCTGATCTGGCGATTACTCAAAGAACATTCATAATACGCCTTTATATTTCAAATTTCAAAGAAACTTTAAGTTATACTTTTCCACGGGAGGATCAGTACATAGTCTTAATATGTCTTAATGTGTCTTGTTTATGCATAGAAGTTATGCTTTGTAGCAGCTATGTTAGCCTTTTAAGTATCTGTAGACCGCATTGGATTTCCATCTGCCTAAGGCTTTAATCCTTTCAATTGAGTAACCATATTTGTATAGGTCACACGTTCTGCCACTCCTTAGACTATGAACATCATACAGAGTACTGTCTAGGTTCAATCTCTCTAATACAGTTCTCATCAGAATCCTTAATTGCTGTCCCTGAATAGGAGTCTTGTCAGAGAAAACAAAAAATTCTTCTGTGTCTGATGCATAAGTACCCCTGAGATTCATGTAATGGATGACTGCTTTTACTGGACAAAATATTCTAGTGACATTTTCAGCATCAGGAGTAGCAGATACCCTGATTTTCTGGGGTTCAGACTCTTCACCATGAGTCTTTGATGTGTATAATATTATTAGCACCTTATCTTTGTTGTGAGCAACATGCACATTGGCTGCCTTCACTGTATGTGTACTATATGTCATTTCCCCTACTCTTAACATTCCATAGTAGCCCATGCATAAGATGGCCTTGTATAGAGCTTCCAGATAAGGTTGAGGTTGTTCCCCATTGAAATACCTTTGTACCTCAAATATCATCATTTCAAGTAATCCTTTTTGGATGGGTAATCTGATTTTTAACCTGTCATTTTCCATTTTGCAACCTCTTACAAGAGAGCTGAGTATAGCTTTATTATCATCCCATTGGTATCCATCCTGTTTGAGGACAAATTTGATTGCACTGAAGTAGGATTTTAGTGTGGAAGATTGTACTCCTCCATCAACCAAATGTGCACCAAACAGGGCAGTCTTATCTTCCCAAGATAGATTTTCTCTGGTGTCTAGACTAATAATGAATCTATGCCTCCACACACTCAGATAGTTAGCAGTTGTTGAATCCCTTGTTTGCCTATATTTTAGTCTTTCTAGGATATTATTCATATGTTCAACAGAAATCTTTGAGGTGTCAGAAGATTTTGAAGAAGTTGTATCACTCACCCTACATGTCATCCTTTGACCTAAAATTGAACACAACAGAATTAGGGTACCAATAAAGTCTAATTCTTCCAGATCTTACTCATTGGCCAAATTTCTTCTGGAATTTGAACAGGATCATTCTTCATGGTCCTGCCTTTTTCCTTGCATAATTTATGGAAATATTCAATTCTATTTCTTGAAAGACTATCTGCCAGTCCATTATGGATACCCTTCACATGCTTAGCAAATACCCTCACATTCTCCTGCAGTCCTTTTAGGACAATCATTCTGATTAGGACCATACAGTTTTTACATGAAGTTGAAGTTGCATTGATCATGTCAACCACACTCTGATTATCACAGAATAGGATGATCCTGTTGTTCTTGAATTTATGAATCCATGTTAACACTCCAGCAGTGATCCCAAAAAGTTCCAAATATTCAATACTTGGTTTCTTCTCTTCTAGAAATGTTTTGGGCCACATTTGAAACATCCATTCCTCTTCACACACAGCACCAATACCAAGCTTACCACTGGCATCACTGTACAAATCCACCTCATCTGCCACAATGAACTTTGAGAAGTCCATAAATGGTCTATAGAAAATAGATGGGTGCCTCAAGAATTTCAGCCGCATGGTTAAGATCATCTCTTATCTCTGTGTTTACTCTGATGTGATGATGAGGCTTCAACTTGTCACTGGTGGTATAAGCATAGAGTCTTCTAGTGAATGCCCTGCCTGGTATAACACATTTCCCAAAAAAATTGAGGAAACCACAGATTTTTTGCAACTGATTAAGTGTCATCTTTTTGCTTTTATTCTGAAGAACTACCTCAATGAGGTTAATAGCCTTGGTGAGTTTATCAATGGGAATACATACACACTGATTAATGGTGTCAATCATGAGTCCCAAGAAAACCAGTCTAGTGGTTCCCCAAAAAGTCTTTTCTAGTGAGACTGGGAACTCAATTTGATTACAGATTTTCAAGAAAACCTCCACTTGTCTGTTACAGATTAGTTTTCTTAAAGCAGTGAAGAAGAAATCATCCAAGTAGTTTACAAGGTTTTTCTTGGTTTTCCATTGGACTAAGTGTTTCACTGCATTGCTAAATCTCTGGAAATGTGAACAGGATATTGATGCACCAAAAGGGAGGCATTTGTCCACAAAATAATAAGTTTTCCCATCAATGGGTGATACTGCCTTCATCACTAAATACTTCCAGTCCTGTATCCTAATACCCAGATTCCTGAAAGCTGACTTCATGTCAGACTTTGCTGTGACATCCTTTACCAGCCTTCAGACAGAGTTGTATTGCATTGTTAAAATCAGGGTAACAGACTGTACATAGCTCCACTGTTGTATTAGCATTAACAGACCTCTTTCCTTCCCTTGGATAAGATAGGTGAAATATTAGTCTGGTATCTTTCCCACCATCCTTGGGATTCTATGTAATTTTCAAATGGTATCTTTTCAAATGGACCAGCATACCTCTGCCTTTACCTCCTTCATGACTTTGTTCCAAAGACTGACATGGTCACCCTCCTCTCTGAACTTAAGGTTTGGGGATGTAGTCTTGACATTTTCTGGTCCATGGTATTCCAAGCTGAATCCATAAGTAAAACCATTCACAAGAAATTCAGTTTCCTTTTTATCATAGTTGGATTGAACAAGCATTTCCTTAAGCTTTTGCACATTTACAGGAGTTTTTATATTTGTCAAATCATAGTTTTCATACTGTAATACTTCATGTGGTGATATTGTAGCTGAAATGTATTAGAAAAATTTATTTACAATTGAAACTTTAAACTAGGAACCTTTTGAGCTTAGGCTTCTTTCACATTGTTGGCATTGTTGCCATTAGCCTTTTTGAATTTGCCTTGCCTTTTTCTACAATTGTGGAACCCGTGGTTCCAGCCCGCGCATTATGTACATCTGTGATCATATCTACAGTCACTGCCACTTTTATTACATCTGTTCTTATTAAATCTCCAGCAAGTCATCCTTCCATGACCTGGATTGCCACCACCTCTATGCAGATTACCCTGGCCATGGTTTTGCTGTGCCACTACTGGGGTACTGTTAGCATTGTTAAAGGCCATGTTCCAACCCTGCGTATAGGTTTTTCCCCAACTTCGTCATGGCTTGCTAGCCATAAGTTCACGAAAATTGATATCATAGAAATACACACTGTCCCAAGAATTGGCTGACGCCGCGGTGTGGATAACATAGACATATTGCCATATTTCAGATGCCTGCTCTGGATTGGCATGTGTGTATATAGTGGCATAAATACAGAAAGCCTGATCCCACTTGTGGATACTGTTAATCTTATTTGCCTTGTTGACTGGTAACTCCAAATAGCTATCAGTCCCTTGAGTTATCAGATTGTACAATTGTTTGTTCAGGTCATCATTCTTACCCATTGATCTATCCTTGGGTAACAACCTTTCTAACTCCACAAATTCACCCCTTTCAATTTTTAATCTGAGACCAGGTTCTATTTGACTTGTTACATGAAAAAATTCATCATCCTGATCAAAATTGCGCAAGAAAAGAATTTCTTTGTCTATCGGTGCTAACCCTTCTGGTTTGACAAATTTGGACCTAAGTTTTTCATAGTCATAAGGCATTATCATTTCACCCATTCCAAGGTTACAATTTCCAAAGAAACTCTTACCTTTCTGGGCTTCGACTTTCGCCTTAAAACGCTCTGCTTGCATGATCAACTGGTCCGTGATATTATTGTCAACTCTGTCATCCGACTTTCTTCTGTCCATCTCACCACCTCTTGTCTTTTTACTGTGACTGCTATCAAACTCAAACCTTCATGCATCTTGGTCATGTCGTACAGGCGATGGTGATGGGTGAGTACTTCTTTGTTTGCTATTTGAGCTTGTCATCGGCAGGACAGGAGTGCCAGTGGCGCTTTTCTCCCTGCGAATCACCCCATCGTGTCGTGTATCCAACCTGATGCTCTCTACAAAATTAGATATTTTTTCAATTAATGAAACATCTTCATTGTTAGCTTTTCTTAAACCTGG
>JBCAUG010365929.1:0-16732 GCA_038406175.1 Haplosyllis leylae
AGACGGTTCAGAGCTGACAGACAGGAAGTGAAGGTAAGGTGTCACTTCCTGTCTTACAATAATTGAGTGAAACACATGCAGACAGGAAGTTAAAGGTCATGGTTATTTGAGATAACCATCTTGATTGGGCCAGAACACTGAAGATTGATTTCATTTATTTTCTGTAAGATTGCAAATTGAGTCTCAAACCAACAAAGTTATGATTGACTTGGTTTTAGTAGCGTCGCCTCATGAGCGGAGAGACTTATCCGGTCACCATGGCGTCTGTTAGTAGAGTTGCTTGCTCGCTTGGTTGGTTGGCTGTTAACTCACACAAAAAATTTCGAAAATTTCATCAGATCTCAAACATTCCAAAACAGAAATGTCTTTCAAGCCATTCTGAGCAACTTTGATTTATTGACCCCACATCCCACACCCCCACCCTCCCTCGAAAATGAAATAACACCAGATTGGGCTTGATACATTTTTGGCCCCAAAATTTTTTTTGTCCAAAAAATGTTTTGTCCACATTTTTTTCATCAGATTTCAAAATAATTTAAACCAAAATGTGTTTAGGCTATTTTGAACACATGACTTTTTGTCCAAAAAAATTTGAACAAATCAAATTTGAAAAATACTTCAACTAAAATGTCTTTCAGCAGATTCTGAACAAATAACCTTTTTGTCCTATCTTTTTCCCATCAGATTTCAAAAAGATTTAAAACCAATATGTTTTAGGAGATTCTATGCAACTCATATTCATTATCTCAACTGCTTATCTCAACTAGCTATCTGTCTACATCTCTCTCTCTCTCTAGTTAGCTATCTAGCCATCCATCTAGTTATATCTAGCTAAAATGATACCAAGTACAAACAAACTCAAGTGCGGTGCGACACAATGCTTCTAAGCATTCTTGTTTAAAGTCTCAATATCAAGTAAAGTGATATAACTTTCTGTACTGATGGAACTTGTGGCAGTATTTGTTTGGATCATGATTGAACATGATTGTGCAGGCAGGCAGCGTCCGTCCAGAGCGAGGCTCCGCGTCTCGACGCTGCGTCTGTGGTTTAATGGCCGGTGATTGCTTCCACACGGGATGTTCATTGGTCCAGATCTAATGACCTCAACTTCCTGCCACCCGTCACCATCCCCTAACTATTAATGGGTCTCCATGACAACTAGACGGCAAAACATAAACACACTTAAATTTGCTTCGGTTTTTGGTCAACAATGTGAGAAACAGAAATCTTTTTTCTTTTTGAAATTTGTAATAAAATCCGATGAAAGAAATGGTAATCCTTGGACAATCATGACAATGGAAGCTTCAATTCAATCACGTCTGCGCATGAGTCCATAAATTCTCCCCAGCCCTGTTAAGAGGGGCGTCCAATGATGCATCGTGAACATATTATTCTGAGTAATTATTTCACCTCTTGGTCTGGGAGGCTCATAGTTCTCAGAAACATCTCCCATATAACAATTGTAATCAGGTTTGATTGCAATTAATCTGGTTTGATTGCAATTACTGCAATACAATATTGTTACAGTGTTGCTGTTTTCCAGGAAACTGCAATCAGGGATGAGAGCATCCACGGGAGAGCCTCTTTGTAAACGCTTCACTGCAAATAGTTATGGAGAATAAAATTGATGAGACAACGTAAGGCTGTGTGCTGGAAAATGTTGTCATTTACAAATTAGACTCGGGACTGTGTAGCTGGCTGAGACGTTATTTATTGCCCTGTGTCAGAGATCGTTCACAGAGAGAAGTGAACTTGCTGTGTATTAATAGAGACACACCTTGAATCGAGTGCTTCTACCGACTGATTCTCACTCTGGAAGAAACTGTCAGAAATGTCATGTTCAAACTAATTGTGTACGTTCATCTGAGTTTGTTTTCTTCCTGATATTTATGGATTTCTTCAAAGAAAATTTATGAGAACGGACGCCAAGTCAGTGAAACCACTCCAATACCGGATGTGAGAAATATCAGTTCTCAAAGTTTAGTTTGAATTGAATAAATTATATTCTTGTTTTCCACAACAAAAAAGAAACGAAAAGTGTCCTGCTAATAGTATTTGGAAAAAATGCATTTAGTAGCATTACTACCGTTGGAGGAATTAAATTTGAATTCAAAGCAACTATTCATTTTGTCCAATTAGATCAATTTTGTTCAGGCACTTTGTAAAACCTCTACCGTTTAAATCGTTCAGGCTTCAACTTGGAGCAGGAGTCATGGAAACCAAGTTACTTTTGCAGAAAACATCACGAAGGGCTTGGTCTCACAAGCAATTTCATTTGCGGTTTTCAACACAGAAAACAAATTGAGAGGGAATCTGTACTTAAAAGAGCACGGCAAAATGTCTTTACACAAGATCATGGTCTCATCGTTCTTTATAAGAACGTAGTCATTGGCGGATCGAGAGGGCGGTCCGCAGGAGCAATTTATTCGGTTTAATACGTTGATTTTAAATATCTGGAACTGGCAAAATCATATATTGGTACCCCCACCCACCCCACCCTCACCCCTTCCACCAATACGGATAACCCTGGATCCGCCCCTGTTTATGGAGTGAGTTTCCACAGTTTGCTCCATCATCTTTCACAAGCAGTCATTCCAACTGTGAATTCAGGACTGGCAGTGGTGTTCTGGACTCTGCACATGTCCAGCGTCACCTACATCTTTATACCTCCTCACTCAGCCGCAGATTTATGACTGACCTCTGCACAGCCGCCATATTGCCAAGTCCATAAGTCACATGACCTGTCAGAGCAGTACAGTAGTAGGAATAAGGTTTGGATCCCACTGGACGATTTTGCACGCACCCACGCATGAAGATAACCCACGGACGGTTATTCAATATTAACCGAGTGAGAAATTGGCCGAGCAGCTTCGCAGTGATAGGTAGCGGGCTCGACTCCACTTCACACCATTTTTCTCCGGCTTTTCTTAGTTTGCTTTAATATTTCATTCGCTTGCCAAATGTGGGACTTTTTGATTTTTTGCAGGGCAGTAGTCGACCAGGTATGGTATAGTAGTTCACAATTCTGATCATTTATCTCCACCTTCCCTGCAGGAACGCTCAACCTTGGTATGAGCTGCCACCTGGTGGTGACGAAATATCTTCTCTGTATGTCTGTATGTCAGCGCCAATACCTCCTGCCAACTAGTATTTGGCTGATATCTTACTTCAGGGTATTATTGAGTCTAACTGTTGATTTCTCACAAGATGCTGGTGAGTTACAGTTAGGGGATCCCCGGGCAAGGATTCAAGTTTCTAGATCCACTTCTGAACAGCAACCATGGCGAACCAATACTTTTTCTCACTGTGAGTCTGTCTTCCTCTTTGTTTGACCCCTACACAGTGTTGAATTTGGTAGAAAGCTGCGTCTCTAGGCTGCGTTCCTCACGGCGTGTAGCGTCGGTGAGACGCAGAGAAAGACGAATACATAACCATTAGCAGAAGACTGTCTGACAATATGGTACACCAGGGATACCACCACGGACTCTCAGTGTTCTACGATACACCAGGGAGAACTATAATCTATACTTCCTTTATAAGTGGAACCCAGAGGAGCCGAGAAACTCAGTCATCTTGTATCCGTCCTACTTTTACTCTATGTTGTTTTGTAGTGAGACAAATTCTTGTTTAAACGACTAGAGTTCCACAACATCTCAGCTTATCTTAACCTTATCAATGCGGAGTCTGAATTTAATTTTTTTTTGTATCGGATTGAGAGTGTAACGATTCCTATTCCCTGTTTATTTTTAGATCCGCCGTTCTTCGTGGTTCGTCCGCAGCCATACTACCAGCGCCAGCCCACCCAGTCCGTCACCATGCCGTGCGTGGCCGAGGGAGACCCCAAACCCTCACTCACCTGGAGGAAGGTAAGTCACCCACGCCCTCACTCCCACATCCTCACCTACACACCCAGTCCATCACCCACACTCCCACACCCACACACCTAGTTCCTCACCATGCCCGAGGGAGACCCAAACATGTGCTCATCTGGAGGAAGGTAAGTCATCTATACCCTCACTCCCACACCCACATCCTCACCCACGCACCCAGTTCGTCACCTACACTCACACATCCTCACCCTCCACCCTCCTTCCCCACATCCAGCTGGAGGAGGTAAGTCACATGCACACTCACCCACACACATCCTCACCCTCCTTCCCTCACACCCAGCTGCAGGAGGCAAGTCATATGCACCCCCAACCTCACACATCCTCACCCTCCTTCCCTCAGACCCAGCTGGAGGAGGTAAGTCATATGCACCCTCACCCACACACACCCTCAGTTTGTGGCAGATGAGTATAAATGTTTTTCGTTTACAATTGATTCTCGTAAGTGTCGGGAAGTATCCCACACACCACATCCTCACCCACACACCCAGTTCATCACCTACACTCACACACATCCTCACCCTCCACCCTCCTTCCCCCAATGTCGAGTCTAGTGTCAACCATGTGCTCACCTCTACACCATTTTTACCTGAGCAGCACAATAAGCAAGTTTCCTGACAATCCATAGTATTGCACGTTACTAGGGTCTCCTCTCCCGTCCCAACCTACTCCATGGTTAAACCTCCCATTATTCCAGGGGACACTGAACCGGTACCTAAATACCTGACCAGGGGGAGGGGGTCATCTACCAGCTGCTCAGGGAGATGCAGGTGGGTGCTTTGCCTACTTGGACGGGGGAGGGTCCCTCGTGGACCAACCTTTCCTCCCCTAATTCATACACGAGTCGTTACTGACCGATCGTCAATTTTTAAAGATCCAGAAACAGAAGAAAAAGTGTCATGTTTTGTTTCTACCGAGCACATGCACGGGTCGTTTACCACAGACTTTTTACGCGATCTTTTTGGATTTGTAAAAATGGACAACTAGTCACTAGACACACGGACATCGGGTGTGTGATGCTTGCGTCTCGTCTACTCGTGCGTTTGTAGGGTAATGATGTCCCGTCTAACTGACCGTTCAGCTTCACAATGTAGATTCTTGAAAACAATGCACTCACGAACAGTGGCTGAAACAATCCAGTTGTTTTCGTGGAAAAAAAAGGCACCGAGGCGCAGAATTCAATGAAAACCAGTGGAACATAAGGCTGAGTGGATGTCCCTCGGTAACACCTCCATCCCGCATCCCAACACAGTGACAAATTATCCGCATCAGAGCAATAAACTCGGACTCTGTGCAGACAAATGGACATTTCAACACAGCCGACACATAGAGGATAACAGAGTCAGGGAGGGTTTACTGAGGTCTTGAGGCTCTACTAGCTCAGAGTCCTCTGGAATAATGGGAGGTTTAACCATGGAGTAGGTAGGGACCCAAGTAACGTGCAATATTATGGATTGTCATGGTCGTTATTCATTGAAGGATTACGGGGAGAGAGACGCGGAGGAACTGGTAGATTTTCAGGTAGATTTTAACCGAGTTACAGAAGAGTAAAATCGGGCTTTGCTAACCAGGCGTCCATGTTTTTATTTTGTGGTCTTGTATCAGTCATGAGTTTGGTGTCTTGTTCTTTGACTTGGAAACGTTTATGGAGGGAAAACAAATTCTTCGCAGACTTTCGCGCGCACCTCCCTCAAGACGTGTTTTGAAATTTACCCTTCCATAGAAATTCTTTTCCACAGAAAACAACTGCGGAACCAATTGAACATAGGACATTTGAGTTTTCCACGATACGCATTTCTGTCAGAGTATCTGACAGATATAAAGTTACACAGAACAAAATAAATTTCGTCAAAAATTGCCCCCAGTGGGGTTTAAACCCATGACCTCAGGATCACCACTCAGAGGCTCTGCCAACTGAGCTAAGTCACTA
Organism: Haplosyllis leylae; assembly: GCA_038406175.1. Lineage (NCBI taxonomy): Eukaryota > Metazoa > Annelida > Polychaeta > Phyllodocida > Syllidae > Haplosyllis > Haplosyllis leylae. Next base: position 5,818 of record JBCAUG010365929.1, read on the forward strand.
TTTGGTTACCTGTGTGATTCATTAAGTCATGCTCTATTGATTCTAGTCCAATATGTGAAGTGGTGCATGAAACAAAGCTCAATTCGGAAATCTCCTGCCCAACAGATTCCTGCCTAGCTCAGTTGGTAGAGCATTAGAGGGTTGATCCAGAGGTTGTGGGTTCAGACCCTACTGGGGGCAATTTTGACGAAATTTATTTTGTTCTGTGTAACTTCAGATCTGTCAGATAATCTGACAGAAATCCGTCAGATTTCCTTTTGCGATCTGTGGCATTCTTGTTCAGAACAAAGTCCCAAGGGACAACGCCTCATGGTAGTATCTAACAAGGCCTCTGCTAAGAAGCAATTTGTCAAGCAGGTCTTGCAGCAGAGAATAACCTCAAAACATGGCCCAAAGTCCAACACAGTGGTGGCACAGAGTGGTTCTTCGCTGGTCCCACTCGAGGAATTGCGATAATATCTTCAAAAGAAAGTACACATTGGAACCCACTTGCAATGAGTAGAATAATGCATTGTGAGCGGGTGCTCGTTGTAACCGAACTCGTTGTAAGCGCGACTACATGTATTTATTTCAGGACGATGATAACTTCCCGCCGAGTTCACGGATCATCCAGGAGGGAGGGAACCTCACGATCGTCAACCTCGGCAAGGAGGATTATGGGCAGTACGAGTGCGTAGCAACCAACCTAGTAACCAGCGTCATCACCACCACTCTCCTCATCATTGAACGTAAGTACGAGTGCCTAGCAACCAAAGTAACCAGCGTCATCACCACCACTATCCTCATCATTGAACGTAAGTATGAGTGCCTAGCAACCAACCAAGTAACTAGCGTCATCACCACCACTCTCCTCATCATTGAACGTAAGTACCAGTGCATAGCAACCAACCTAGTAACTAGCGTCATCACCACCACTCTCCTCATTATTGAACGTAAGTACCAGTGCATAGCAACCAACCTAGTAACCAGCATCATCATCACCACTCTCCTCATCATTGAAGGTAAGTATGAGTGCCTAGCAACCAACCTAGTAACCAGTGTCATCACCACCACTCTCCTCATTATTGAACGTAAGTATGAGTGCCTAGCAACCAACCTAGTAACCAGTGTCATCACCACCACTCTCCTCATCATTGAACGTAAGTACGAGTGCATAGCAACCAACCTAGTAACCAGTGTCATCACCACAACTCTCCTCATCATTGAACGTAAGTATGAGTGCATAGCAACCAACCTAGGAACCAGCATCATCACCACCACTCTCCTCATTAATGTAAGTATGAGTGCATAGCAACCAACCTAGTAACCAGTGCCACCACTACTATTCTGCTCATCATTGAATGTAAATACCAGTGCCTAACAACCAACCTAGTAACCAGCATCATCACTACTACTCTGCTCATCAATGATCATAAGTACGAGTGCATAGCAACCAACCTAGTAACCAGGGTCATCATTACCACTCTCCTCATCATTGAACCTAAGTATGAGTGCCTAGCAACCAACCTAGTAACCAGTATCATCACCACCACTCTCCTCATTGATAGCAACCAACCTAGTAACCAGTGTCATCACTACTACTCTGCTCATCATTGAATGCATAGCAACCAATCTAGTAACCAGCATCATCACTACCACTCTCCTCATTGAACGTAAGTATGAGTGCATAGCAACCAACCTGGTAACCAGTGTCATCACTACTACTCTGCTTATCATTGTAAGCCAGGTGCTGCTATAGTTACACTATTTACAGAATCTTGTTATCATATTGGAATGAGGTAATTGAGATTAATTAAATTTCATTTTCCAAATCCAGGACGACAAAAGTAGTGACACAGAACGTAAACCAATACTTTATGCATTTTCAATAAAAATGTGGAAAAACATTTACACAAATTCCAGATCAGTACTTTTCAGTTTTAAATGTTGTTTTCAGTAACTACACCACACGCTCCATACAATGTTACCGTGGAAACCACACAGTTCTCAGCCAAAGTGTCATGGCGACCAGCGTATGATGGAGGTTACCCCCAACATTATATATTATGGTAAGCAGAACAAAACTTTTAGGTTTTTAACTTTGAAAATATCAACTAAAACTTGGAACCTGATTTACCTGATAATGAATGATCAATGCGTCCGACGTGATCTCGCGTTCCCTCGTGCGTTCTCGTACGTTCTCGTGGTCGCCCGCGCTCGATCTAGTGACTGTAATTTGCACATACCGCGCTGTGTATGTCCAGAGAACCAATTTATGTAAATATGCGTACTGAAATATGAGAATAGTTCCTCTACTCCGCCCAGTAACCCCCCACCAAGCCGCCCACCTGGCCCACCATTGGGGATGGTGTTTGGAGAGACATTCACCGTTGCTTTGCTGGTAGACACCTAACTGAAGCTCTGAATTGGGCGGCAAAACGTTTTCCGTTGATGTTCGTGACAATTACGGTCGATCTGTTTAGTCAGATGGCAGTGTGGTACTTCAGGTTTCTGTGCAGTAGAATAGGCCGGGTTATGGGGGCTTACGAAAACATGATTTTAAAGATTTTAAACCAAAACATTTCCGTAAAAAAATTGTAGTATGTTCAATGATGTATTTGATCCATCATCAAGTGAGACACTAGTGCGACACCTGCTGCACTTTTAATTTTGGCGTTCAGTGCGCAGATTTACAGTTTGGTGATTCTCTCAGGTGTCATCAGTTTCTTTCGTATTGTTTTTCTTCCCTCGTCAGGGGCATTTTTTCTGAGCGAAAGTGACAGCAAAAAATTCTTTGATCTTTGCTGCTGTTCATGTCAATGGCAACTTGGATTTCCCAAGAACTTAGGCGGATAAATTTAAATTTACAATTACCCATCATATAAGCGATGTCGTCTTTGCGTTCGTTTCGTTCAGTGTAAATAGCCCTTACCACAGAAGCATTCTGCGTAATTTTGACCCGTTTTTCCCTCTGTATTAGATAAATGTATCGATATCAATATAAGTTCTAAATGTCGGTTCCTTTTCTTTCAATTTTCATCAAAACCAATTTTGCTGGGAAAAACCAAAACTGTTATTGCGACCGTAGGTTTCGTATGAAAAATACGGAGTCCAGAGGGTAAGCCATTGTTATGCAAATCAGTCACAGTTTATGTATAACATGTTGTTCTAATTTGCATAATCTTATGATTTGTGTGAATGGGTTTGTCCCGTGTTGTTCCCTTTTTTACACCGATCAGATCATGTTTCAGCATTCCTCAACTCCCGGAATATTAAAATTAACAGGGTTTTCCTACACTTTGCAACGTCAATTTTTTAGGTTTTTGAAATTGAGCAAATTCTTGATCAAATTGAGCAGCCTTACTGATCGGATCTGTTAATTATCAAGTAAAATTAATTGCTTGATTACCGAACATGAAAAACTTAAACACGACCTGAAAGCTACTGGTATTTTGTCCTCTGAGGACAGTCAGGTACCGAGGAGTAAAGCAGATTCCCCTGAAGGTCCGTAAATAGGATCGTCAGTGAAGAAATTGCAGGGGGATGGATCTGTGTGGATGTAATTGATTGTTGTATATGGGTTTATTTGATGACACGGTGTGTGTGTGCTTTCAGAGGTTTTTGTGGACTCGCACTGTTACTTGTTTCTACTAACACTGAACATCATCGCTTCTACAACTAAACCTTCATGGAGAAATCAGTTCTTACCGCTAGGGGTCGCTGTTTTAGCTGTGACTATTTAACGCTGCTTCCTGTACCCTGCTCAGTTCAGTTCCGCTACCCTGAGTTCAGATCCAACGCCGTGCTTTGTGCAGTTTGTTCAGTTTCAGTATCTTGCTGCTATTTTAATTTTGGAATTTTCTGAGTGAATTTTGACGCCGTTTGGACGTTGCATTGTAAGATTTTGTCCAGATATTTATATCATGTAGGAGCTATTTCCTGTGGTTTTATTTTTATCATTTGGAGAAATTTTTTTAAATTCACCAGAGTTTTTCAGTAACATGAACACAATTTTCAAATTTTCACTTTAAAAACTTTGCCAAAGAAGGTAACATTTGCTTTGCTTTTCTGCACCACACCTGGTATTCGAGCGTCCTTTATTACTTGCTTGTCTTGCAAACAGTTTTTTTTTAAATTTGAAAGCATTGTGCAATATCATGGTCATGTGTATTACATCTGATTCTCTTCAAGTCGGACCAGCAAATGTAATAGATGTGAACAGCATATTCTACACTGTTTTTTGTTGTGATGTTTGTGGATTTACAAGCTGGTTGCGAGACCAAAACAAGACAACATATGTAATCGAATACCAGCACAGAAGATTGAGTGCAGCACAACAAAAGGGTCCGAATTCAAACGATGGTTTCTCAGACTCGAAGTTCACAGGCTTCAAAAAGATTTCCCATACATTGTTCGTTAAGTATCTAGCGGGTACTATTGTTAAATTGTGTTGTATTTGTTGTTACAGGTACAAGATGCACAGCGGGGTTCGCGATGAGTGGCAAACCCTCCGTGTACTACCCGACGAGGCCACCTCACTCACAGGTATGTAACACCCTCACCCACACACCCTCCGTGTACTACCTGACGAGGCCACCTCACTCACAGGTACGTAACACCCTCACCCACACACCCTCCGTGTACTACCCACGAGGCCACCTCACTCACAGGTATGTAACACCCTCACCCATACACCCCCCATGTACTACCCGACGAGGCCACCTCACTCACAGGTATGTAACACCCTCACCCACACACCCTCTGTGTACTACCCGACGAGGCCACCTCACTCACAGGTATGTAATCCCACACCCTCACCCACACACCCTCCGTGTACTACCTGACGAGGCCACCTCACTCACAGGTATGTAACACCCACACCCTCACCCACACACCCTCCATGTACTACCTGACGAGGCCACCTCACTCACAGGTACACCCTCACCCACACACCCTCCATGTACTACCTGACGAGGCCACCTCACTCACATGTAATCCCACATCCTCACCCACACACCCTCCATGTACTACCTGACAAGGCCACCTCACTCACAGGTATGTAACACCCACAAACCCTCACCCATACCTAATATCCTCACCCAAACCTATATACGCCTGACGTGAAAGAAGTTTAGGTTCAATGGTTCGATATCTTTAAGAATGACAAGATGTTGTTTTTATTTTTCAGTGTACAAACTCTATCCTGATACAACGTATCAGTTCAGCATTCTCTCCCGGAACCGTCTCGGCGATGGTCTCTTCAGCAAAATTGTCACTGCCAAGACAAAAGGTAAGACCCACTATTGACGATCTGCAAGCTCCTCTTTTAACAATTATCCTATTCGGACAACTCATGCAGAACTGATACAAAATAGTTTCGTCTGTCTCGAAACCGCTAGATACCCAACAGATGGGGCAGGTTGTCCTTCAACCTGATTTAGACCCGAGGTTTGGGTTACGGTAGATGTCAGCATCGTACAGCAGATGACAATTGGCATCTGCTTCAAGACGTTAACTTTAACGTTGATTTACCAAACACGTTTGAGACGTTGATTTTCTGCTTTACGTGTGTTTCACGTGTGGTTCTGCAAGTAACGATAATTCTCGTAATTTCCCGTGTGATGCAACGATAACTCTTGTATTTTCGCTCTCCATGCAGCCGTGCCTCAACATAACAGTACTAATCCCACAGACGGTGACTATCCACGTTCTCTCTCCTCGTAAAGTTCTGTTTACACGTAACGTGTGCGTGCTCGTTTGCGTCAATGTCAACGTCAACTTTAACATTGTGTGAATGGTTGATGCAGAGAATGGGTCTGGAACCCATTCTCTGCGTGTGCGTTTGCATCACCATTGACTTAATGTTAAAGTTGACGTTGACGTTGACATTGATGCAAACGGGCACGTACATGTTATGTGTAAACAAGCCTTTATCACAAGCGTCAGCATCAACGCTGCGATGACGCTTGCGACACAGCTCTCATTGGCCACAATGGAGGCATTTGAGAATGGGAGACTCCATTGTGATCAATGAGAGCTGTGTCGCAAACGTCATCGCAGCGTTGATGCTGACGCTTGGTGTAAATGGGCCCTTACGCATCCGCTGTGTGTCATCGAATTTCAGATGTCATACCTATTTGACACGTGTTCCCAACGATGCCGGGTGGACATTTACATCTGTATCCGTAAGGACTGAGCGGATCAGATATGCAGGTCCCTTCATTATAACACTGGTCTAACATACACATATCTACCTCTGAAACGACATGTAAAATTAAAGTAAAATAGAAACAACTTGCAAATATTTTTCCTGCCAAGTCCACACAACGATTCAAAAAATATTCATACTGAAATAAAAATGAAACTTTAAAAAATCTAAAATAAAACTGCTATGATCATAAAATGCTGGAAAAATTAAATGGGAGAGGAGAATTAAATATTTGACGTTTCCCTAAATTTGAAGTTTCAATTTAATTAAAAAATCAATCATTTGAGCAGACTAGAATAAAAGAGAATAAGAATATAAAGTTATTATGCAATGGACGATATTTATTAAGCACACATTGTTCGGTCATTAAATTTATCACATGCTTAAGCCAATAAAACTTTTTGTGAACTGAACTAGGATTAAGATTTTACGTTTTAAAGAACAAAAGAAAGGATAACTGAATCTCCCTGATTCTGTCGGTTTGCAGGACTGTCTGACAGAGCAAAAAAAGTATTTACCTGCCACAAATGGTTCTTTCTTTCCCAAGGTGAACCAGGTCTTTCTGGCGTCTGAGTCGGACGCAGGCGGGGGTAGATGAAACGCTTTGACAATCTTCTGTATCCACGCTGGGTATGACGATTTCTTTTCATTTCTTTCCGTCGTGGTATCATTTTGTTGTTGATACTCTTCTGTGCTATTCAGCCGATGATGTTTGTGGTGACCACGATGACGACGATGATACACATCTCCATGTGGAGGATGATGTACTGTCTTTCCTGATCGTTTAGTGGTCCCATCCGATCTTGTTACTCTATTGTGCTGTTTAAAGTACTCAGGGATCGCCGATTCATTTTTAAAAGAAACTGGCTCGTGGACTCCTTTCCGTCCCTGAAAAGCAAACAGATGATTGGGAGATAGACGTAACAGAAGTTTCTGGCGTAAAGTATCCCCGATGTTTGGTCAGAAATTCCCACTGGTATCATTGTGCATTGGACAATATGGGCAAAATTTCAGGATGAATAGGTTACATAATTTGGTGGCAGATGGTTTAGCAGTTACACTTGTGATCTTGGCTACAAACATTTTCATACCGATCAGCAAGCGGTGACCTAACAAGCTGACAAACTGAGCCCTGGACTGATGGAGAAGACTTTGTTAAGCATTGATAGATCTACAGAAACTATCCAAAATATTTTACCGTGACGCTATGTCTCTTAAATTTCCCATGGAACACAATATTTTCTCCAGCTGTCAAGGCTCCATCGTTATGATAATTAGCAGCAAGAATTAAAATATAAATAGTGAAATTGGCAAAATGCATCTTCTTCATCGTCATCCATCATCCGCCATGTTAAAATAAAAGATATGACGTCAGAGTTGACAGAAGTGACGTCCAAACGACTTTCCAAGACAACGGCTGTTTTCGATGTTTAGAGGACGGCGTTGTGGACATCTGCACTCAGTTTCCTCATTTGCCTTCTTTGTAACATATGTCCCTGAGATTCACCTCTCAGCGCGACACCCTCTGAGCTCTTATTAGCCAGCATGGCAGCCATGCCCCTTACCCTCGTACTTTTTATTGTAGCATAATATTGTACAGTAGCTGGTTTCTGCAAGTTTTTTTTTTCGTGTCACAGCAATTGCCAGAGGTCCAATCCAATTGCTGATTGTTTTGTTTTGTTGTGGTAAAAGGGTGTGGGTGGCTTAGACTGAATTAGCTATAAGGCATTTGAATCTTGAATTACATTTTGCGGTAATTTTTCGTAATTTTGTTTTTAAATTTTCACTACCTAAAGAGTAATTTAAATAATTATCATTTCCAGAAGATCGCGACGTTGTCCCTTTATTATCAACTATTTAGAACTTCTCATTATACATATTACAGTTGATATGAATTGTGGCAATTGATAAATTAAAAATCTGTGCGGTATTTCAATGTGTTTGAGATTATTACATGTACTAATTTACTGGTGAATTAGAGATAGAAAACTTGCTAATTACCTGAGGATTAGCATTTAAGCAATCTAAAATTATTGACTGTAAATGCCACATAGACTAATAATGAGCCAGTTAATAATGATACATACTTTTACCATTGATCAAAAAAGCTCAGTTTAGTGCGCATAAACCATTTACAAACCCAGGTCTTCATTATGTCTGATCATTTACACAGGTCATATTCAGATAGGGATGCTCACCAAGGTGGCAGACAATTTCTTCGGACCTCATGACCATTAATAGAATATCAAGAGAAGAAATAGTGCCTTGAGTTTTTACACAATTTCAACTTTAACATAAATCTATGAGCTAATATTTGGTAATCAAAAAATTTAGTCATATTGTGGCATCCAAAACCAATATAGTTCACTGTTGAGTATAAATTTTGGTCAATGATTCAGTATTCCACTTGTTTTCACTTGCTTACTGACCAGTAATCCAATATGGACCACTAGTCAGTAAGCGATTCTTTCAAGTGGAATATTGAATCATTGGTCAAATATCCAATAATAAACTATACTGGCAACAATATGTCTAAATTTTTTAATTACCAAATGTTAGTTAATAGATTTGTATTAAAGTTGAAACAGTGTAAAAACTCAAAGTGCTATTTTTTCATTAATATCCTATTCATGGTCATGAGGTCACAAGATTTTTTTCAGGTACTTGGTCAGCATCCTCATGTGAATGCGACGCGTGATTTGAGTGTCATTATTGAAATCAATACATCCAATGGTGAATTCTGGCAAAAATATTTTCTAATCTACCAGCGACTCCGTGCAAGATACAAAGAACTTTTGCACTGAACCACGTTGAGAAATATTTGCATACAAACATGTTAAATTCAATTATTACAGAACAATAATCTATCTGTAGTTTTATCATTACTGCAGGGTGTTTTATTCAAAGAGCGGAATTTTTTAACTGACTATAAAGTTATTGAATATTTGAATAGACCATCATATGATAAAAACCTCATTACTTGTTGTTGAATAATAGATTATTGATCGACTGTAAAAGGACTAGTAACTTGAAACTAAATTGTACGTTCAGGCATTCTGTGGTGTATCTTCAACGAATGACATGGAAGTCCTGACAGAATTGTATTTGACGATAATATCCTTTCCAATGGTCTTTCTTTTGGAAGAAAACTTGGGCAATGCAATTGTGAATTGCGCTGCTTGTCAAACAACAACAATGAACACCGAAACATTCAACTGCAAAGTGCAATGTGATGTATTGAAGAAAACAGGTTGGTATGACAAGAAAAATTGCTGCATCGTTACCAATGTAACTGTTCACACTAAATGACAAAAAAAGTTATCTAATGACATAAAATTTCCATATCGTTGTTTCCAAGTGCGAACAGTCCATAAGTGATAGGAAGAAAAGGATCAATACGAGTATACAATACCAGGTGTTACCCAAGAAAAAGGTTTTTTTAAAAAAATTCCAAGATTCTTTAGAAATGTACAGATGAACCGTATTATTTTATATTTTGCAGATGATAATGAAGAAATCTAAGCACTGAAGCAAAGGCTGATTCAACTCGAAACAAAACTGGAAAGAAGCAGTGAGTTTGGAAATATGTAAATATCTAAACCATCCCCAGATACAATGTAAGAAACTAAAATATAGTTTGGATTTCCTCCTTAGGAAGCATTTTCCACAACATCATTTTGTAGAGAAATGGCCTCAATTTTGCAAAATAGTTAGTTGAAACATTTATTTCTAATAGACCACAATTGCAAAACCCAGTCAGAATTGATCCAAAAATGGATGCTCTTCTTGCAGTGTGTTTTGGAAGTCTAATCATAGTGTCCCAAAGTGTCAAAATTGCTCTCCCTTTTCGCACCTAGAAGCCTAGATTGAAAATGAAATAAAGGACAAAAATCTGCTAAATCTTATATCATACTCTCTGATTTTTATTCGAACTTTAGGAATAGCCTTTTCTGCCTATGAGAATGGCCCTGGTACTTATGGTAACGATCAAATCATCGTGTTCAACACTGTCTCAATCAACTTGGGAAACGGTTTTAACGTCACCATCGGAACATTCGTCGCTCCCATCAACGGAACCTACTTCTTCTCGCTGGTCAATACATTTCAACAGTATATTCAACAAATAAGAATGTACTTCTGTTTGCACGAATCAAAACATTCACAAATGGTTCAGCTTGCTTTGGTGTTTAAAGATAGATCTTGACACAAATTTGATGGATTTGTTATTAAACTTCCAGAAAGTAGTTGACCAAATGTTTGTTCATTCAACATTTAAATTTAACATTTTCAGACATTTCTGTCGGACACAGATGGTGATCAAAGTGCCAGCATCAGAAAGAACGGTGAACAGGAGAGTTGTGCCGGATTTGCCAAAGAAGGGCGGTATGAGACTGGCACTTGCGACACAGTACTCCACCTGGTGACGGGAGATGTCGTATCCGTTACAGCCGGATTATCCGGATCTCTTTACCATAGTCGGCATACGAAGTTCACAGGATTCATAATCAATGTCGACTGAAACACTCAGCAGTGAAACTAAACTAGCAAACACACGGTTTTGAGATAAATATTAATAAAGGTTCATTTTATTAATAAAATGGGTTTTGCTCGAAATAGTGTGGTAACGGTAACGTGCAGGTGATGTCATTTGAGAGAGTATAGGGCCACTATGGGGCGAATTGTGATTGGCCCTATACGCTCAACTACATTTAACTCCGTCAACTGTAG
>JBCAUG010366040.1:0-16729 GCA_038406175.1 Haplosyllis leylae
ATGGGAGTGGCTGCTGTGGCCTCATAACATAGAAAGATTACAGCTTCGTCTCTTATTAAAGTGGGAAGCTCTTTGCTATTTTCATTGAAATACCTTTGAAAACTCCACTCAGGAAATGCATACATCAGGAACTGGTCTGCTGGCCACCAGGAATTTCGAACGAAACAACATGTTTGTGCAAAAAAACAAGCACGAAAACCCAACAGATGTTACACGCTTAGAAATGGAACGCAAACCAAATACAGCAGCATCCCAGTGTAACGGGAAATGAATGGAATGCATATCGAAAAGAAAGTGTGAATACAAAAGCAAATCTAAATGTAGCCCGTTATACCTGTTAATGTCAGAATTGCTAAAAATTGTTCCAGAAAAATACATCCAACGGCTTTATAATTCAGGTTGCTACCAACTGATTTTGGCCAGAGGTGAGTAAGGAAAGAAACTATTTTCTACTTTCATTTCGTTTTTCTCTCAGCTGTAAACCTTAATGTACTAATATAATTTTGGAACAATTTTAAACAATTCTGACATTAACAGGTATAACACGGGCTACTAATATAATTCTTACATGTTGGGTTAACTAGCGAACGCATCCATGAACGGATTTAGGCCCAACATAGATATCAGTGAGACAATTGTAAATACTCCGTATGTGACTTGAGACGTTCCAAGTATGCATTTCCTTTCCCAAAATTATGGAGGAAACCGTATGCACGTGCATTGCAGGATGTGGCCTTGAAACGAAAGTTTCCACGTAACATTCACAAAAATGCATTTCCATACCTCGTGAAAATGGTATATGTGTCTGAAGTGGCTCTTTTAAATTATGCCTCAATCAAAACGTAATTTCATTTACGAAGATCATGGTGGATTTTGAAATTGCTGAACTCTAAACGTTGACAATACCATTCCTGAAGAATGATATATCACAAATTTACAATACTTGAGAAGTTATAAATATTTTTATAAATCCAGCACCTTTGCTAACACAATGTGCGATGCCAGAAAAAATTCACAGTTGTACGTAGTTTTTTTTGTTTTGTTTTGTTTTTTTTTGTTGTAAAGTACACCACTGCTCGCATAACTTATCTCCATTTCACATAAATTATGAATTAATCAACTATTCTGATAGTTATGAGTCCTCTACTTGATCTACATGTACAAACCTAATGTGGATGCGTTCAGTTTCATTGATAAGTGTTCATACCAGCGCATCCATCACGAGTCATTAATGCCCAGATATCAACAAATTTATAGCGGAATGGACAATTAAGCAAATTAGCAAAAGAAAAGTACATGTTTCCTCATTCGAAGTAACTAAATTGGGACTTGGTGGTTCATTGGTGAATCCAGTGCACCCCCTCCGGTCCTTAATGTTAATTGTTGTGATGTAAAAATGGACCCTGCTCAGCATATTTTCCGTTTTCATCCTGTATTTATCCTTTTCCTTTTATTTGTTCATTAAATCTACATACACTTGAAACACATACAAAAAGTTTGAAGACTGAAATACAGTGATACAAAGTAGTTTTAAAGATCTGTATCATATGTTACATGTTTCAAACTTTTCAACATTAGGCCTGGGTACCCTGAATAAAATGGAAAATGTATTGTCAGTAAAGTGCTGAAGCTTCGCATATGACTCCTGTTTCCACTTTGCTCTCTCGACCAAAAAAACCTGGGTCCCTCTTGACCAAATTCTGGATCTGCCACCGTGGATTTTCAAAACCTCCCAGGGCAGAAAAGGCAATGTGTTATCAACGGTGTGTTCAACCATGTTGAAAGAGAACCCTAGATATAAGGAAGGTATGTGTGGTATGCGCTTTCCTCCTTTCGAGTGTTTGCGAAGCCCCTGAACTTATCTAAACTCTTATGTACTGGCAAAATTTAACTCTTCAAAAATAATAATTCTTACGAAATCAGAAGAATATACATAGTAAATTGCACCTTTAAAAACCTTAAAATATGTATGTTTCTACACAGCCGAAAAACACAAAAGAATCCTTGCCCCGACAGACAATGCCAAAATTAAATTTACATCTTGTTTCAGGAAATGTAGTACTTGAAGGGTTAACAACTACTATTGTCCCAACCTACAGAGATATTTTGGTGTGATTATGAAACCATCTTTTGTTGCACGTTTCCTCTACCTTTCTTCCCGAGCTAAGACGTGACATTCTTGAGCTTTTGTCAATGTGGTGAAATCACATGAGTTATGCCTGTGAAATGTTTTCGGCAAAAAATATGCCTATTCTTTTCTCGGATGAAATTTCAAGCTATTTATCTTCTCCCAGGCCAATTTATTCGAACAATTCAAACTTTGCTCTTCATCGCTGATCATTATCACTTCTAATATGGCGAGTCGGGCTTCAATTTTCTTAAAATTTTAAGAATGCACAATACGACACCATCAAAATACCAAGAACTCCTTTGTTTATTACACCACAACACCCTATTTTCTAGTCAGATTGAGTTGATATATTTCATCAAGTAGGTGTTTTGATACTTTTTTCCGCTTCGGTGAAGTGTTTTTGAGTCAGCTTGTCTTGTCAACGCATTGTTGTCTGACTTCCTTATTTCAACAGTGATGCGGTACGAAGGAAGTTTACTCTGTTGAGGTGTTTTTCCCCCGGGCCACATTTCCCTCAGAACTCATGATTAATATATTTTCTTAAGTACGGCAAGACTCAGCGAGTACAACACCAAGAATTCATGTTTTCCGCTTCTAACGAAACGATAAAACGAATCGTGCCTGAGATCAAATAATTACCGGTACAACAACTGCGTGTTATGGACTATTGCTCACAAACTCACACTGCTGACATAAATTAAACTTTATTCTTTCCGTTTTTTTCCGTAAAAAAGATTTTTTTTGCAATTACGTTGTTAATCTTAAGTGGGGAAACTTTTGTACGTTGAGAATTTCTTTACAAAAAAGTGGCGCCTTTCTTCTATTTTCAAATGTTTTTGTCTGTACGTTTGAACACGTAGAAAAGTGTACTTACGTCTGAGTTCCTGCGCATTTCTTGTTGACGTCGTTTTCTCCGGATTCGGCTGTCAACATCTGCTGTCGCTCCTTCATACGTTTGTATTTCAACATTTTGCTCGGTAGCTCTTTAGGTGGTGAATGGCGTAAGTCCATGCTACGTTTCAACTCTCCTATAAAATCACAGAAGAAACAAGTATCAGCAAGGTCGGTTCAGATCTGATTGGCCCTTGAAGTTAAATCCCATTTAATGGTCATCGGGGTCCAGAATGAAAGATACACTGATACCTCTGTTACTGTAAAAATTGTCTGTGAAAAAGTTGTAACTTTACAGGCTAGTACTAAATTTCTGAACACTGGTTGAACAAACAAATTCATTTGCAACCAAAACTATTTCAACAACCTAAGACCTGTGACAGTCACGACCAGTGACTAAATACATGTTTAGCAACCAGAAGGAAACTTCATAATTATGTTTTTACCTGCTAGTACATGATGGTGTAGGATATAGGCTATTTATGCTGACGAAATACGAAAAAAGGGGAAGTTCCCGTTATTCATCATACAATGTCAATGTGTACCTGAAAAGTACCTGATAAACTGACCAATGTTGAACAATGACTAAAAAAGATTAGCACAGAATTCATTTAGCAGGTAATTCGCGTTCATGTCGATAAAATTCCACGTCTTTTTTCTTTGCTGTCATATACCGGTAAATAATTTTCCCTATCTCTTCTTCAAAGAAAAAAAAGTATCTCTTCGAAAACTTAAAAATAATGGCGACTGCTGACAGAAACTCACAACTTCCACAGACTGGCACAGTATGCCCAAATCAGGAGTCAATTCGCAGTGACAGTGTAACTCTGTCGGTACAGCACTTTTGATCAAGGTGTTACAGTATATTTCAGCTCAAATTTCCCAAGCATTCTGTTGCATTCGTTTACTAGTCTAATTTTTCTCCAGGAAAACTTCGATCACAAAGCAAAGCTTTCTCTCCCTGAGCTTTCAGGAGGCAACTGTCTGCACACAATCTACGAATATCACGGTCACGTTTTAAACTAGTCATGGCATAGTATACGATAGTATTTGTTTGACAATGTTACTGCATGTACATTCCTAAACAGAAACATAGGCGAACGCTGACCTCCACGTCCCTCTGCCTTTAGCCTTGAAACCCTGGTACAAATATATCTAGTGTGTAACGCACCAGAGCAATTGAGGACAAATTGCCAAAAAATATGGCAGCCGTACATAATGTCACAAAGACTCTCTTCTTTTGCCAAAAATATTAATAATACAATCGCACGCACTGTACCTTTCATGGAGTGCTTCATCTGTTACCACACGCTTGCTGCTGCTGACATTAACTCATTAAATTCTGTCAAAACTTGGACAACGACCAGATTATATTTTTTCACTTTTTCTTCTGTAGAGCAACAAAAAGCGTATCAAGGCAATTTTCCACTTTGTATTCCTGTAAGTCACACATTTTTTAAATCTCCAAGATGCAACAATATCATTGTCAACATAATGTCATTTCTGAAATTGCTGACAAGTATCCCGCACAGCACCGTAAAACTTTTCAAAGTTTTTCTTTCAGTAGAGAGACGGCACCTACGCATAGTCCGTGCAGTTTGAACTAGTGTGCCAGCAGCGCCTCGCTCAAAACCGCCCGCGTACGTAGTACGACGGGAAGGTAATAGTTTCACTTTGTCTGTCTGTCCAACACCTGGGAGGGGGGTTCCCAGATCATACACATAGCCAGGGGGGAAAAGATGGAGGGTGGAATTCAGGCCCACAGCCAGGGGGGAAGGGGGGAGGGATTCAGGCCCACAGCCACGGGGGGAAATAGTGGGGGTGGAATTCAGGCCTGCAGCCAGGGGGAAAGGGGGGCAGGTGGAATTCAGGCCCACAGCCAGGGGGGAAGGAGGGGGTACTCAGGCCCACAGTCAGGGGGGATGGGGGGGGGGACACTTGCTACACGGCGGACAGTATGCCTCTTCAAGGCTCTTGCGTTCATGCAGGATGACTTTCTTGTTATACTTTTTTTTCACATTACTACATCCAATGGCACCAACACATAGCCTTTAACAAAGAATATGCTACATATTTTAACCAATACAAAATCTATAATTCCATCACTGTAGAGTAGCGCTGCAGATTTATTACCACACAAAGCTTGTAATTTTTGCAATACCCATCACTTGAGGAATGCACTAATTTTAGTCTTCATCTGTGAGAACTGCTCATTAAACTTTTTCCAGTTCCTTACAAAGTGTTTTGATATATGACATTTGAATGTTTCTTTGTATGCACGCCATTGTGACAAGATGTCATACAAATGAAAATTTGGAGCAAGTTTATTCTCGTTCTGTCTGCGTTCTCTTCAAGTTTATGAATCTAATTCTAAGCAATAAGAAAATCACACTTAAACGTAACATTGAAAGTAGACATAATATCATCACTAACATGCCGATACTCTTTCACGGTACCTGTATATTTGTGTCATTATCGGTGCCCTTAACGTCGCTCTCACATTGAGCTCGTTAAGAGCACCGTTATGCCTCCCTCTGGCGAGTTGGTTCATCCAATGAGAGATTTGAAAGACGTGATACTACATGATGAAGCGGTGATATAAATTACACATAATTTATTATCAAAGCAGAAATCCGAATAATGGTACAGGATACCTTAAACGTGAATGAAACTAGAGATAGAACATGAACATGAACTGAACGCAATCATTATTGATATAGCGAGAAAGGACCTCAACGACGGTAGATAAGAACATGAAAGGGTAAATATACATTGGCAAGGCACTCCGCAAGAAGGTGCAAACATATACACACTGGGGTATCAACTCTCACAACTAATAATACATGGTAGACATATGTTACAAGGTATAATTGAGAATACTTGTACAACTGATAATTTGAGTGGAATATGCAGTTACATGAGACAATGACAAAATGACAAATGATTACATGACCGTTTAACAGTACGCAAAAAGCGGATTTACATCAGATGTCGACAGTTGACAGTTGGCGATTTATGAACAAAACTAAAAGAACACTGAAGACGTGGGTGGTTCGATGAAGAAGACATCACACTCGCATGAGTCAATGGACATTCTCAATCGTGCGAATATGTGAGTTTTTTGGAGTCCGATTTGGATAACACTGCATAAAACTTATTGTATCTAACCCGAACTATGAAGAAGCGATCACGAACCATTGGGGTCACTGCTGTTAGGGGAATGGCAAGACAGCTATGTTCTCTATGAACTCCAGGGGCAAATAACCACATAGGACGAATACCCTTGGTGTTAATATTGTAAAACCGGACAGGCTTCCTTGCAAGCGGTAAGAAGCTGGCCTGATTCAATAGGGGGTCCAGTTTTTTGCTGTAATAGCCAAACAGTGACATAGAGCATCCTTCCGGTTTGTCTTTAAAATGTGGAGTTACATCCGGGATGGCATTAAGTACATCTTTATCTATGTCCTGCGACCAGCTGTCCCATTGACGAAGATTTTGCAAGTATCGGGGTATTCCCTGGGAGTCGGGTAGACGACCGTCAACATATACTTTCTCCCTGGGTGAAACAGGTCTTGGCGTAGGTGGTGTCACATTGACCACTTCCACGGACGAATTATCGGCATTTTGGTCCTGCAAACTGGCTATAGCCCGAGCATCAGCTGACCCGTCAACTGGTGTGTGGTTGTGAGGTACTACCAATGGTGACAGTGCAGGGGGTAAACACCGGGGGTGTGACCGTGGTGCTACTGGTACACTTGAGGCTGAATATGCAATCTGACTTGGGTGTCTGTTGGCAGCGCACTGAAGCAAACTCTGAATGGTGGGGTCTGCACTGACTGAATGAGAGCTTAACACCTGGATCTGCATCACACTGTCATTAGTGGGCAAATTATCCCGGTTTGAAATGTCAATAACGTCCTCACGCACGGTTTCTTGAGTGAAGGAATATTCCTCCTCCTCTGTGGTCACTGGATCCGGAAGATCGAACTCAATCTCATTGTCCGAATCCACATAAACAGATGTACGTGACGGAGTGGGTGAAAAAGACAACCTCCTCTTTATCACCTCGCTCTCTGATGCAGGATTGTGTAGCCCGGAAGGTGAACCGTTCCGTCCTAGCTTTAACACTGGGGTGGTGGATCTGGAACGTTCACTGTGACCGGATAGGGATTTCACACTCTGGCCTGAAGTGGGGGTGGTTGACCTTGACCGGGATCTGGTGCGTGAGGAGACGTAGTTACTAGCAACTGGTGTAGCAGGAGGAGTCAGACCTGTTGTGTGAGATGCTGTATCTGGAGGCGACTGACCTGAGCCAGGCTGAGCAACATGGAGCGGGACAGAGGAAGCACCTAACTCGTGTGCTTGGTCTGGCTGTGAATCGGCCATCGAAGCTGATCTCGCGGTCGGTTCCCCTGATGATGATGACTGCGCCCGGTGCGAGGGAGCAGAAGACACCCCAGCATCCTCAGGGAACGAAGATTGTGCAGCATCATATGAACGAGTAGTAACAGTAGCATAGGTAGCACTGGTGGTAGGGGCAGCCGTGAGGTCGACTGGATCTGTACTTTTAAGAGGCCTGGATTTTAGGTAAGCAGGTACAACTGGAATGCGACGTGAACGGTCAGAGCAAGTAGCAAACTTAGAGAATTTAGTGTGCACAACCTGGGAAGAGTTGGGAAAGGTGTTAGTAATTTGTCTTGGCTCCGTGGAACACTTTGGTGGATGACGACCATTTTTCCCTTTATGCGATATTGGTTGAGAGGAGGGTTGTGGTGGGTCGGTGTAGGATGAGGGAACCATGGTTCCCATACTTACATCCTGTTTGTTACCGAACAACGGGTGAGAGTGGAGGCTGTGTTTGGGACCCATGATATCGTGCATATAATGCAGCTTAAATGTATGGTCCGAAGCCCATGCCCCGTGCGATAGCACCAAGTCCAAGTCGTAATTCCTCAATTTGTGGTTAGCAGAAGCGGAACGGGTGCTGTGGGGGGTGTATACTGATGGATTTACTCCAGATTCGGTGAGGACTTCTTTCACCCACCTGGAGGCTGTGTCTCTTGTGGCCGGTGTACCTTTCATTGTCACAAAAAGCGAATTGTACAGAGTGCCTGTTTTGCATCTGTACTCGTGTGAAACGGACAAGTAATATTTGAGATGCAAAACTGGGCACAAGTCTGGATCGATCTTGTCATAGGAAAAAATATGCAGTTCCTGCACTATTTTGTTCCTTTCAGTGTAGGTTTTACACAGCCGGCCCAAGAAAGCGATTATTCGGTCTGCCCCCTCCCAGAGGTACCCATCCTCAACTGATATGGCCAAGATGTCTGCGCAGCGCCTAGTAGTGGCGAGGAGCAGTAATGTCATAGTTTTCTTGCATAACATGGTGTAAGAAAGCAGAGGGAGGGGAGGGTAACGAGCTAGATGATAAAGAACGATTTCGATGTTCCATATTGCCGGAGGAAGCCGTGGTACAGAAGGCCTTTGCTTTGCAAAGCCGTCAAGTAAAAATTTGAAATCTTTATTGAGTAAATCTTTTTGGAGGTCATAAGGGAACAAATAAGTAATCGCTATTTTATATGTCTTTAGGGTAGCACCTTTAATTTTTGAAATTTGGAACATAGTGAGAAAAAAGAATTCAATATCCGCGCGAGTGGGGTTAAAAATGCTCACGCCATAGTTACTGCAATAATCGACCCACCAATTGATGGCGGCCGAATATGCCTGGCGGGTAGCATAGGCAAAGTGTTTTAGCATGTGTGTGGCCCCAGCGTTACTCCACCCCCTAACTTGTGTGGCTGCTACCCGGAAATAATAGCAAAATGCAGTTTCGTTTTCCGGAAGCTCACCAGTGGTTCCGAAGTATTCCACGGAAGCCTGAGAGGCATGGGAGGCCCTCTTGACGTTCTCAAAACGGTTCCTCTTGCACTTCTTAAAATTAGGCGCTCGAGGTGGGAAAACCACGGCTGACCCTGCCAATCTGGATATGCTATCAGTGCTCTTCCCCCGTCTACGTGGAGCTTGGAGACGGCGCGGCTGTAACAGTTGAGAGGGGGAAAGATGTACAATTTGTCAGATGACCACGGAACCAGGAACGAGTTAACACCGATACTGTAAGGATCGGGAGTGTAACTAAAATATTGTTTACATTTTCTATTAAGTCTAGATGCAAATAAGTCCACAGTAGGCAGAAAATTTAACTCCATGCATACCTCATTAAATAATTCCTGTGAAATCTCGAACTCGGTGTGTGGGGATAGAACCCTGGACGCAAAATCTGCGGCCCGATTGTCCACCCCAGGAATGAAAGAAATACTGAGCCACATGTTATTCTCAAAGATGAAATTCCAAATGTCTTTACATATCTTATCACGTAATTCCGACTTCATGCCTCCCATGGAAGACACGTAGCTAATGCAAGTAACATTGTCGGAAAAAACAAGAACGTGTTTATTTTTCAGCTGTTCCCGGAAAGACAAGAGGGAGTACCACACTGCCAAGGTTTCTTTTGTATTGATGCTAAGAATTCGTTCATTTTCTGAGAAGAAACCTTGACAAAATTGGCCCCCCAGACAGCCCCCATATGCGTAACCGGAAGCATCAGTTGTCATGATTATATTTGGGTTTCCCCTTCGGATGGGAGCAATTGCGCGGGGTATGTTAATTATCCACCAGCGGATACACTCAAGTTCGAGATGACCCAGTTTTACCATACCATCGTAGGAACCGGTGTGGCTCAAGGCCATCACCTTTCTGCGCTCCAGTGGTCTGTAATACAGACGTCCCGCGGGCAGTGCGGGGAAACAAGAAATCATCTTTCCAATAATCATAGCTAGGTGTCGGATGGGCATGCAGGATTTCTCTACAACATGCTCAAATAACGACAATAACTTATCAGTTTTACTAGGTGTAAGCTTTATTGTCATATCTACTGAGTTAATAATGAAGCCTAGAATTTCCAGACATTGAGTTGGGTGTAGAACCGACTTCTCATAATTGGGTATGAAACCAAGTTGCAAGAGTAAGTTGTGGGTTCTGGCGACAGTAATCTGTGACGCCTCCCGGGAGGGGGCCACTTGTAGAGAGTCATCAAGGTACATCCCTACTAAATGGCCTTCTGAGTGTAGCTGGGCGAGGACAGGACGCATCAGCTTAGTAAATTTACGCGGAGAAGAATGATAGCCGAAGCACATGACAACATACTTCCACAAATCACCCTGGAATTGAAATTTCAAAAAATTTGAATGGTCCTCCCGTATTTTCACTACTAGAAAGGCGTCTGCCAAATCTATTTTTGTCATCCAAAAGTCTTTCATCACGAGACTCAACAAGGATTGCAGAGTTTCCATCTTGAATCGTTTTTTAACAATATTTTGGTTAAAAAGTTTCAAGTTGAGAATGACTCTCAATTTTTGCGAGTCCTTTTTTGGGACTGCAAAAATCGAGGAAATATATTCTGGGGAGGAGTGCCCACAACGAACGATTGCCCCTTTAGAGGCCAAGTCTTGGACCTCCTTTGCAATGGCTGCTTTTTCCTTTTCTCCCATAACTATTTCCCGGGGAATATTGTAATGTGGTGGAGTGTCAGAGACGAAATCGAGAGACATGCCAGTGATCATTTCCAAAACTTCCTGATTTGTAGTTATTTTAAGCCATTCCGGCAAAAAATAGGACAAACGCCCCCCGACAGGGAGCCAAGGAAAAGGGATAGGATTCAGCAAGATCTTATTGTCTTTTCGTAGTGCGCTTCCTCCCCCCCCTGTTACTGTGGGTGTTCCCATGGTGTTTGGGGGGTGCCGCCCGAAACCTCTGGTAGTGTGGCGGTGGGGGTGGGAAGCCTGGTTGAAATCCAGGTTGAAATTGGGCGAATGGAGAGTGTGGAATCGGGGGGAATCTGGGAAACTGCATTGCATTAGCACTAGAGTAGGAAGGTCGGGGTGCTTTGGCTTTACTGCTCAATTTCTGAAACTTATTCTGTTTCTGGGGAGCTTTTTTGGTTAATTTTTGAGTAAGTTTGAAGGCCTTTTGGACCTCTTCGTGATCATCCGCCATGTTCTCACCAAACAGATGGTCAGTGATCGGTCGGTTCACATTTGCCAACTCTTTTGCACTGTAATTCAACAAATAACTTAAATCCTTGCGACGCTTGAGGACTAGTTGCACATTGCAGATCCCCAAGAGTTTCAAGGATAACTCAACATGCCTCAGTAATTCAGAAATGTTCAACGGTGAGCCATCTGCAGTAACACACTCGGAGTCCTTGTGAGGCGCCTCCTTGGAACGACATCTGATCTCTGCATGAGAAAGAGTGTCCCAAACTTGTACGAGAGCTTGGCCCCCTCGCACTAGGGCATTAGTAATATGCTTCAGAGGACGATCTCTGTCCCTATCTGGTTTTTTCATGATTTTGTAAATAGGTTTATTAATCAGAACATTCTTGATACCGTCGCAGTTCTCAGGTCTGGCAGTACTACTGAGAAGCTGTTTGATGTCCTCCTTCGATTGGGGCTCACGCCACCATCGATGTAGGACCGTTGCCAAAGGCTGCCTAATGGGGGCACAGGTGGGGTCCTCTGAAGAGTTAGCAGATTCATCAATGTATTTAGCGGACAATTGTGCGTCTATGTCATCTACATCTACTTCGTGCTCTTGCTCAAGTTCACTGTCAGACTGTTCGGAGGTACTGGGAGTTTTGTCTGGGTGTTTACCAAAATACGGGTAATTATAGTATGGGTAAAAACTGTACATCGGGTTCACCCCTACCTGTTCGGTGCTAGAGGTGGAGGCTGCACTGTCATCAATACTACCGTTATCAGCTTGGTCCTCGTCCGACCCCTCATCCTGAGGATCTGTGTTTTTCTTGCGCTTCCTGCCTCACAGCTCGTCAATTAACTTGGCTTGGTCTGGAATGTAAACAAACAGCTGTCATGTTTGTTCACATCTCGCCGCCAACGAGACTTAGACAGAAAAAACCCGCTAGGTGGCATGTTACATAATGCACGAAATAATTAGCGTCCATTGAAGAATAACCGATTTATACCAGCCAATTGTTTTTGGGAAGCTGTGAGGAGATCTTGTTGCTGCTTCAATTGTGTCGAATGAAAGTCTTTGAGAGATTTAATCTCCTTTTCCATCTGCGTCTGTAGTGTCTTGCCCTGCTGTAATTCTACCAGGAGCTGGGCATGAGCATTCTCAGGAGGCTCCTCAGACATACTGACAATAGAAGCAGGGTTAGCAACGAATAAGCAACATGGATAATAGATCTAATACCATGTGGGCGAGATGAACATAAAAGCACTCAACCAGTTTTCAACATGGCGGCCAGCGCAATGAGGTCATGAAGACAAAACGACAAATAACTAGGTTAGAAAAGAGTCTGCGCCGTGTTCAATCTGCTTTCATTGTGAGCCCATAGCTTTGGTGGACTTAATATTCGCATACCACCGGAAAATAATAACGAAAAAACACTTACCTGAACAATTTCAACGAGTGGTGGAAAAAATGGCGTCAGGTAATTACACAGGCTGAACAAAGAAGCATGTAGAGTTAGGTGGACGCAGGCGCAGGCTGACCAAACAAGGCTCTCTCATTGGATGAACCAACTCGCCAGAGGGAGGCATAACATTTCATTTGCTAGTATTAGGGAATGTGTGGAATGGCCAGCATTCGCTGTGGCTTTCCTGGCTTCCTACAGAAGCATGAGCTCTTCCAGCCGTTTACTTTAGGTACACACTAAATGCAGCTAGGATACCAATAATTAAGAAAATAGTGTAATCTATTTTGCAATTATAATTATACAAATCATGGATGTGAACGATCACAATTGGTTTCCTATTAAACATTGCATTTTTAAAAAGAAATATACAGCAACAACTATCATAGTAAAAGAATGTCCAAGACATGTGCGCATGAATTTTGCATGGCAATGGGAAAAATAGAAAATTCCCATTCGCAGTATTCCCATGTAAAATTAATGTATTTTTTGGCATTTGTATCAATACTTCACAAAGATTAAATGCACAAAGCCTTGTCAAAGAAACCTAAAACTAGTTGCTGTGGAATGACAAACATGCCCTACGACTTTTCTGCTCTTCTTTTCATCTGTAATGTCAATCAAAGTAATCTATTTTTACCGAATACTAGATATAATATGGTTACAACATAGATCTGTAATGATCAAAACCTCAAAAAGTTTTGCGTAACCCATCTAAATGCCTGTAAATATGTCCCGTGCATTCCAACAGTTTTCCTAACAGACATAGCAATTGGCTGTCACCTAGCAACACCTTGCTTAACAATGTCTCTCTATCAACGTCCAGACTTTTTTTTTACTGACAGCAGCCTTGATAACCTGTATATACTCCCACATTTTCACTTCTTAATTTTCTGTGATTAATGCAAATATGAAATTAGACGTACCTTTCATACCTGTACCATGGAAGATCTGTCGTGTATCTTAACGCCACAAATAGTTCTTACATTCCGACTTTAAGTGTCATCGTTTCTCGTCACATTACAATATGCCCATCTCCCTTTAAGGATATTTAATATCGTAAGGCACTGCGAGCATAGATGGACAGGTGTGACAGATTTTAATTCATTATGACAAATATATCCATCTCCCTATCATCCGGACTATGGTTCTGACCCTGCGGCTGACCGCAAGAGCCTCAACCAGTGGTTCTTTATCTGTGAGTGCTGTCACAAAAATTCCCCTCATAACTAAAGACCCCCCGTCACAATGAAATCCTCTTC
Organism: Haplosyllis leylae; assembly: GCA_038406175.1. Lineage (NCBI taxonomy): Eukaryota > Metazoa > Annelida > Polychaeta > Phyllodocida > Syllidae > Haplosyllis > Haplosyllis leylae. Next base: position 13,778 of record JBCAUG010366040.1, read on the forward strand.
CTCACCCCTTAGACCACAGACTGTGGCCACTGCATACCTGAAATATCGGATTTTCAAAAGCGCTACTTGTATGTCTAATAATATAATGTCATTTCCTTTTAAGAACCTTTTATCAGCCGATAAATTTAAGCCCGAGTCTATGGCTGAAAATGTCCTAATTGGCTGTTGTACTTAATGGCCCATACAATTAACCAGCATGTCCAAAGGTGAAAAATTATTATGATTAATTGTCAATCACTTGTCAGTCAGTGTCCAAAACCACTGGCTCGCGAAAAAATTCTCAAATGAAATTGGAAGATCAATCACCAGCTCATTCGTCGACTAACTGCACACCAATAATTGACAATTGTACGCAATAAAAAGTTCATATGTTTAAATTTTCAACAAAAAAAAACAAGGCACCCAAGGTCTGGTGTTCAACACGCGAAACTACGACTCCACAAGTTCTAAGTTCTTCCAAGTTTACACTTTCGAAGGGCCAAATCTGAAGTTCGAGTTGTCCATAATATTTGTTTCATTTTCGTGGATGGGGAGAGGGTGACAATTTCAACAAACAGTGCAATTTCACTACAAGTAGTTTTCAGTTTATTTTTGGTCCAGTGCAATATGTCCGCCATCTTGCGTCACAGATGCTTGGGCATAAAAAATGTAGACTATGTAAACTCACTTGAAGGACCGTTTATCTCAAACTATTTGAATATTCCTTGAAACAGTTATGCCAGACATGTCCAGAGAACCTTCGCTGGGGAGAGAATGGCTCCTACTATTAGTGCTTAGAAATGCCAATCAATTTTAAAGTAGCTATCTATTGCATTCCAGTTAACAAATAGTCACATGGAGGTCTCTTCACGAAACCGATAAAACCTATGTTTGACCTTAGTCTGTACATATCTTGCAAAATACTTTTCTGTCCATGAATGGCAAGTACTAATGATCCCCGTAGTTCCCAACCACCTTCAATCTAACTTACTAGTTTAAAAGAGTCAACCTACACTGGAACTCTTGCAAATTACGTGTCAACAGCAGATCCAAAATACGCAAGAGACGGTAAATTTGTAATCTTTTCTCCAGCATGTTTAGTGGGTATAAGAGAGCACACCCAATCTCTGAATACTCCTTCTCCATACCCATCGCTATATTATCCATGCAACTGAAAGCACGTCCTGAATTTTCACTATGACCTTCATTTGAAGTCCACCACTACATTATCAAATATTAGGTTGTGAAAAAGGTTTCACCAGGTGGCTCGTTCGTTCCCTTCGCTCCCTGGGGGTGAAGGGGTATGAAGCGTATTGTATACTAGGGTTTAGGGTCCCCACCACCTGCGGCAACAAAAAGTTTGATTACAACATATAGTGATTAGGTGTCCCCACCACCTGCAAATAGAACCGTCATCCCATGTAGTCACTAAGCGACAAAAAGCCTTCAAGGTCCCCACCACAGGCCCAAAATATCGGGGCAAAAACCGTCAATCAATCACTAAGGTGACTCTAACGAGCCACCAAATATCTAAGTTTCATATTTTCTACCAAAAAACTACGTCAACTAAACATTCGTTGTTCGCCTAGTTTCCAAATACGCAATGGAAACGGCGCTAGAATTTTAAGTAAAGTTTGAAAATGGTCAATAAAATGTATTTAAACTCCTAAAGAAAGTCTGTTCAGACTTGGCAACCTGCTGAGGTGACATCTTGGTCAAGCTTTATTTTATCCCAATTATCCTATTCTTCTGCAATGCATAACTTCAATCAATTTGGCGCAACAACTTGTAGGTCGCATAAAGGTGAAACAATGAAATACCTCAAATTGCCACTTAATCTTTTGATAAATTCCAGAAAACTGTTATGAAATGTTGGGGAGCCGCGTACACCTCAGTTCTGTGACGCACATCAGTTTAAAAGAATGTCCTTGCAAACACGTATAAATGGCAAACATATTTCTCTGTTCCCCAGAATAAACAAAGGATGCCTTACCATTTATCTGATTCAACTGATTGGCCTCAATCATTGTTGCAGCTCTTGTTAAAACATCTAGCGGGCTCTCCATTTTCAGTATTACTTTTTCTGAAATTTAAATAAGCATAAATTTCCATAAAAATATGCCGCACCATTTGAGCCTTCACGAATATCATTTTTGTAGATTTTTCCAGGTTAAACTTGAAAGCTACGACAAAATAATTTTCCAGAATATTCAAACTGTTAGACTAATGATGTTAGACTTATGTATTTAATAGTTGGCACCTTGCTACTCGCACCATCACAAGTATGAACAACAAGGTAATGACCATATTTGTGCATTCCACACACTAGAGTTACACCATGGGATTATGGCAAAATATGTACAAATTCCTACCTTCCTGAAACTTGAATTCCTGGTATAATAACCCACATGTATTGTTTTACATTACAGAACAGTTTTCTGATCGACTGAAACGGTAAATCCGCTGTATTCAAGGAAATACCTGAGCGCGTGTTTGAAGTGAACTCGGTCAAATTTCTTTGGAATGATTGGAATGACAGGATTTTGGCTTCGTCAAGTGACCCAGTTTCATGGCTTGTAATTCGCTCACGAAATTCCCGCCAGGAAATTTGAAGATTTCTGTCTTTGAGATCAACATTTAGGTATTCACATTGGACTATGTGAAGATTACAACAAATATTTATCTACATTTAGTATAAACATATCTTTTCTTTCTAAGCTTCAGTTGAACATGTCCAAAAAAGCTGTCAAAATAAAATGAAATAACTACCGGAAACCAGTCGGGGGATATCTGGGTAACGCGAAAAAGAACTTGTGTATGGTTTACAGTAACTCTAAACGAAAAAAAACCCTGGTAAATTGTGCTGAATTAGAAATTGAATATCCACACCATAGATAAACAAGAATGCTTATCAGCATTGTGTCGCGCTTCATTTGATTGCATGATTTAATTAAAGTATATGTAGGTAATACA
>JBCAUG010366151.1:0-51936 GCA_038406175.1 Haplosyllis leylae
CCCCCCCCCCCCCCGCCCACATAATGTGGTGAGAGGTTTCATACACGTTCCGGAGACTAATTTATCCGGAAGGTTAATGTCTCGTTTCTCTGTTCTTGATCTTGGCACTTAATTTTGGCTGGACTTGGAAATCCAGACAGCGAGACTGGGTTTCATTCTGGTACTACACCTGTTTTCATCCGCAAATAATTCATATTGGGACCACAAACTCCCTGCTTTTTCTTTGCCAGAATAATGTAACCAGCTTCAAGTACTGTGCTTACAAACTTGTTGATCTTGGCAACAATAGGTAGTGTTTTTGTCCTGTTTAAGTATATGTAGATAAGCTAAGATGATGGAGTGGCATGGATCACATATGTTATGAGAAAACCAAAGTGTGGTTCCCCTCTTGATCTCAAACCATATTACTTTTCGATATTGAATATTATTCCATATCTGTTTTGCCTGTAGCTTAGGTGCGCGAAAACGTGCATTGCTAAAAAAAGGTTTTGTAATGAAAATATAGCTATATCAACTTGCCCAGCAAACGTGGGCCTTCCCGTGTGGATTTTTTTAGTTTTTATCAAAAACCTAAACAGCTCATGTAAACACCAAAAGGGAATGTCGAAAAATCTCAGTCATTCGTATGCCAGATAAAAAGGTTAAACTCGAGTACAGATGTTAATAATAATAATAATAATAATCTATTTATTCTTTGTATTATATCATACATAATATCACGGTTATGTTTATAATTTACTTGGGTGGTTAACGAAGAAATGGTCCAGGTTTAGAGCATGCTCGTTCCATGAGGTATCTGGCCAGTAATGTTCAGTAATGTTCATATGAAAGAATATAAAACCATAGGAATAGAAATCCAAAAATCGTTATAACCCATAACATTGTTTACCAAACTTGTTATAACCAAGAACAAAATAAATGGTGTTTTCTCCGCACGAACATTAATTTTACTCTTGTTAGATAATTGTTCTAACCAATAACAATGTATTTGTTGTGATTCATGTCGTTATAACCAAGAATGAGAAGTTCGTTGATATTAATATAGTATCTAGAGCAGATACAAGAACACAGTGAATAAAACAAATACTTTCTTAACTCGATTTTTGAGTTTTGCATTCGCCTTTTTCCAGATGCCATTGCTTTTGCATGTAATAGTTAAATCCTTCTCCACACTTTGTACAAACGTACCTACTTTTATTTCCATGTTTGTGGCTATGCGCCCTAAGGTTACGTGGGTCACGAGTTTGATACTCACATTTTGTACATTTGTACGTTTTTTACCGTGTACTGCTAAGTGCTTGGTTAATTCGCCTTTGTTCTTGAACCACTTAAAACAATCCTGACATTGATGCTGGGGAATATTTTGATGTTTAATTCTGTGGTGCTTAAGTTGACTTGCAAATGGGAATGATTTACCACAGTCATCGCATTTGTTTTTAACACATTTGTCTTCTACATGTTCATACATATGTTTACGACAAGCGGAAGGAGTGTTAAATTTTTTATCACAATGATCACAGCTTAACATGCCATGGTTTGATGTATGGTGCTTATTCAGTTCACCAAGGCTGCCTGCTTCAAAATTACAGTCATTACATCTAAACTTTCGTTTTCTTCTATATTTACGCTTTATTCCATAATGTTTGGTTACCAGTTTTCCCTTTGGTTTAGAGTCAGTGTTCATTTCTTCTGTAGTATCTTTAGTGTTTACATTATCCTCTTCTGAGGTTCCACTGGAACTGTTCATACTATGATGATCACTGCTCAATGGATCAACTTTTTCTAGGTCGACACCTGACGATGTTCCAATAGAGCTAGTTGATCCACTTTTACCACTGCTTGTACTGGTACTGGTGTTGTCACTGGTATCAGGCGAACTCAGTGCCTTTTCAGTTGATTCACAGGTTTGACTGCTCGAGTCACTATCATATTCACTGATAACTGGAGAACGAGTTTTGCCTAGATCTAGCAAGGCCAGGGCTGCATGTTTCTCCTTAGAGATCATTGCAGAGTGGGCTGCCAGTCTACTGGATGAGGGTCCACTGGCACAGGCTCTCGGTTTGGATGATTTGTGTCTTTTACTACTCACATAATCACTGTCTGAAGAAGGTGTATCATAGACATAAGACACATTTTTAAGTCTGCCTCTGGAAGGTCTATCATGCCTTTTTGTTGTTTTTCTAGGTCGCAATGAATATGGCAAACCGTTTGCCCCAGTATCACCATCATCACCACTTACAATATTTTCAATAGGATCTACATAATCAGTTGTAGAATGGTCGCGTTCCCAGTTATTAATTTCAAGTTCACTCAATGCAGTGAGATGTACCATGCATCGACTTTCAAGTTTAGCATTGTTATAACCAATATCAACTTCACTAGCCTGTTCAGGTGACAGCGTATCATCTGCTGGAGGCGTCGGCTGAGGTGGCAGTGGGGGGGTTGGCTCTGCAGGTAATGGTAATGACGGTGATGTTGCCGACATACTAGCCTGTTCATGTAACAGCATATCATCTACTGGAGGCATCGGCAGGGGTGGCGGTGGGGGGGTTGGCTCAGCGGGTAATGGTAACGACAGTGATGTTGCCGACATACTAGGGATATTCTCGGTACTGGTACTGGGTAGATTATTGGATGGTGTATGCTGTGTATCTGCTGGAGCAGATGATGCTGCCTCATGCGGTCCTGACATGCTGCTACGTGGTTGAGGAGGGATGCACAAGTCCACAGGTGTTTCTGGATGATTACCAGATTTTTTATCACGTTTGGTTACCATTAGTGCACTCTCAAACACTGGTTGAGTAGGTACAGTACCGTAGGGTTTCTGTTTCAGCTCACCAAAGACACCAGGTTCCACGAACAATAATTTTATGTCACAAACACTCATTAATTGATCCTCACTAAGGTTAGATGAATTATCCACGGTACTCCATATGAGCTTTACTATAGACCATACATTGTCGTCTATACATATGACACAGTGCAAACAACGCAATTTCGTCTCCTGGTGTATCTTCAGACATCATGTTTTTAGCCCAATCATTAACTGAATTCCCTTGCATATGTAGCACTATCCACGACATCCTTGGAATTCTACTTTTTCCTCCGAATTGTTTTTTATTAATTCCCATATGCCTCATAAGCCGCTTACATACTGTTTTACCATCATCTCCAGAATATTCTCCGAATAGTTCAAACAGTGCATTTGGGTTCATGTATGATCCATCTATCCATTGTCTTACGTCCAACCAAAATTTATCACTTAGCACTGTTTTTTGGGAACAACTCCTCATCCATCCCAGCACCCAGAGGCAGAGCAGGAACAAGGTCTTTATAAGCTGGAATACTCATTTTTATTGCTTGCAATAATTCCGATGCAATCGACGCCATAACATGTGTTCAAGGACTGTCCCGCAGAAATTTAGCCAGGACGCAACTCACTATTGGTTGTTTTTCATGATGCGTGTCATATTAGTCTTTTGTCGCTCATTCATTCTATCATGCATTCATCAAAGTGTACAATGATAGTAATAACTGAGAGAACTTAATGTGATCAATAAGGATGCATATTCTGAGAGAATGAGAGGATCAAGAGAACGGGTGGACTAAAGAAGAGCAAGTAAAAAAATATTCTAGGTTATAATGTTATAACCAATAACTTGTAATACAAAGAGCCTGTTATAACCAATAACAACTATATTTGGTTGAGGATTTCCCACTTGCATCTTTTTACAAATACATTCAGAGTAGCAGAATTTGTTATAGCCAATAATGTCACAGGGTCGGGAATAGCTGTTCTAAGAAAGCTCCTTTTATATTGGCTATTTGTCACACGAGGAATATGAGGTATTTTTCGGAATCTAGTCCCATAACTATGGGTTTTTTCTAGTGATACACAGTTTTGATTTGTTGTCAGATAACTGGCTACTTTATTTGGAAGCATTTTATTTATTAGCTTGTAGCCTAATTTTTTATTTTCCAACTCTATTATTCCGTTTATTTTTAGTATCTTATGTTCTTTATATTTTCTAATCAGATCAATACCTCTCTTATCTATTAGATGCATCCATTTGTTCTGTAATTTTTGAAGTTTCCTTTTATGGTCTTCACTTATCATGTTACCCCAAATTACTATTTCATAAGTTAAATGACTGAAGATATGACCATAGTATATTAATTTTTTTACTGGAGGCGAAAGTAGGTTTTGGCTAGTACGAAGCATGTGTATGTTCCTTTTAAGTTTGAGAATTAGATTGTTGAAGTGAGGCTGCCAGTTAAGTTGATGATCTAACGTGACACCTAAGAATTTTACTCTATTTACAACCGGGATTTTTATATTATCTAGTGTGATTTCATTGATTGAGTTTGATTTTTTAGAGGGGTTAAACAACATGCACATTGTTTTTTTGAGATTTAGTGTGAGCTTATTAGCTCTGAACCATTCACTGATGGTTTCCAAATCGGTACGTATACACCACTCCAAGTATCTCAGATCATAGTGACTGTGATATAGGGTCATGTCGTCTGCAAATAAGATTGCATTGCAATAAGTAAGGTGTAGGTGAAGGTCATTAGTGAATAATAAGAAGAGTAATGGCCCTAGGCAACTGCCTTGCGGGGTTCAGAATTGAAGGTTGTAAGTATCAGAGTATTCATTTTTGCTAGAGGAAGATGGCACACATTTAACCCTCATTTTCCTGTCTGATAGGTAACTGGTAAACCAATCCAGGCAGTTGCCACGTATTCCATACTTTTCTAATTTTAGTAGGAGGGTACTATGATGAAGCATATCAAACACTTTTGAAAGGTCAAGAAACACACACATTGTACTTTTGCCATTTTCCTTTGCCTTTAGTATGTTGCCAAGGAGCTCTTGAATAGCATTTTCACATGAATGTTTGGCCCTGAATCCATACTGGCTAGGAAATATTAAATTGTTCGAATTCAAAAACTGATAAGTTCTTTTATAAATCACTTTTTCCAAAACTTTGCATATGGTAATTAAGAGTGATATTGGTCTGTAGTTGTTGACAAGACTTTTATCTTTTCCTTTGTGAAGAGGTACCACTTCGGCTAGTTTCATCTTACTAGGAAATTTTCCTTCAGTGATTGATTTATTGAATATTTCACTGAGGCAAGGAGAGAGTATCTCCGACAGTTTTTTCAATAGAATGTTATCAATGTTGTCATAGCCACTGCTACATTTATTAGGCAAGTTGGCTATTAGTTAACTTATTTCAACTGGGTTTGTTGGTGTCCAGTAAATACTCTTTGTATTCGCCTTGGTTTAAGTACCACGCAATATTTTCTTTTGATGGTGGTATCTTATCAGCGTAAGTTTTTCCTACATTGGAAAAGTGATTGCCAAAGATGCTAGTAATACTGTGAGGATTATACTGGTTGATCTTACCATCATTCAGATACTCAATAATACTGCTTTTATCATTCGATTTACCTACAGCCACATTTATTAATTTCCATAATTTCTTTGAATTATTCCTGAACTCCGTACATTTATTTAGGTAGTACAGGTTCTTAGCGTGCCTTTTGACTGTAGTCAGCACATTTCGATAATTTTTATATTTATCCCTATCAGCGTGAGTGACACTTTTCCTGATACAACTTTTGTACAGAGATTTTTGTTTACCTATACATTTAAATAGGCTGTTGGTAAGCCATGGGTCTCTTCTTATTTGTGAGCCTTTTAATCGAAATTCACTTAGAGGTGCTATTTTATCCAAAGTAGCAAGTATATTGTCATGGGTATGATTAAATGCTTGTTCAGCTGTTTCATTTTCAAGCACTTGTAATATGTTATTTGTCATAAGTGCTGATTTTATTTTTTCCATATTCTTAGTTGTTAGTTTCCTGCTAAGTATGGTAACCTCTTCCCTTTTACAAAGCTTCGTGTTTTTTGCTACTGCAATACAAGATAGATTATCACTAATGTCATCAATTAAAATGCCACTAGTGTAATTTTGAAATAGCCTTTTACTGAATAAGATGTTGTCTATCAAAGTGGCACTAGATTTAGTGATTTGAGTTGGTCGGGTAATGGTAGGCCAAGCTTCATTATCCATTGATATTTCAAGGAATTTTCTAGTGTTTTCGTGTACCTCAGATTTTAGTAAATCAAGATTATGGTCCAAACCAATAATGAAATTTTTTTCTGATTCTCGATTTAATATCTGCAATAGCTTTTCATAAGCAAACAGGAAGCTTTTTTCATTTGTATTTGGAGGCCTGTAGATGGATATTAATATAATATTTTTTTGTTTGCTTTCTATTTCCACTGCACATATTTCAAGGTGATCGCAATATACACATTCCTGTATATCTAACCTAGTTTTGCAATTGAGTTTCTTCGATACTAATACTCCAACACCCCCTCCTCTTTTTTCCCCATTTCTTTTGGTAGAGTAAAGATCGTACTTGGCATCATTAAGTTTTTTCTTTGTGTACTCATTAAGCCAAGTTTCATTTACTAGACAGATGTCTATATCCCTACTTTCCAATAAGTACTTTAGTTCAGCAAATTTGTTGAATAGACTACAAATGTTAACTTGCATTATTGCTAGATCTCCTTCTGATATATCCATATCTTCTAAATTATCTACATAATCACAAGTATCCTGTATTTCACTAAATACTTCTAAGGGGGCAATTTCCTGGTCCAGATTATCTATTCCTAGATGATACCTTTTAGTCAAACACATGCAAATGGATGATAATGAGAGTAATCAAATTGAAGAGGGGAGATGAATAGTCAGTCGAATGGCACAAGTGATTAGGCAAAGATAGATGATTAAATGTATTAGAGAATCAAACATGCATACACTTATATACAGTTGTAATATTGTCAGTCTTTTAAGTGTCGCTGTAACCAATAGTACTATTTACACATTGTTATAACCAATAGCAAATGTTTCATAGGTTATAGCCAGTAGCAGATGTTTTGTAGGTTATAACCGATAACATTGTTTCAATACCATTTATGTATTGTTATAACCAGTAATGTCTTTACCTTGTGCTCTGATTTCCATCAGGATGTCACCTAGAAGATTTTCTCCTTTCCATTTATCTTGTTGAAGGCAGTTTGTGTCCTTCATGGGTAATCCACATCCCCATTTTCGATCAAAGCTACACTCAATAATTTTTTTGTTTTTGGTAGCAAGTAGTTGTTGTAGGAGGTGTGGATTCTGCTGGAACTTGGCTTTTATTCCAGGAAAGCAAAGTACCTTTGCTTCTTTATTCCAGGAAGAGCTGTCATAGTTGGTGATATTTCTTGCCAAAGTTTAACACTCCAGGGCTGTCTCACTATTCAATATATCCAATTTGATGACATTCTCCTTGAAGAAGTTGGCTTTCATTGCTTGTATGTACTGTTCAGATGAGTGATATTCAACTCCGTCCAATTTAAAGCTACATGGATAAAAATTCGAAAATGGGGATAGTTCACCAAAGAAGCCCACATTCTCCTCGTCAGTGATGCTAGACACATTGTAGCAACTTAGTTGTTCAGGCAGTTTATGGAGATCATTCACGATGTAAGGTTTGCCCTTAATTATGAGCTTATTACCCTCCATTTTACTCTTCATTTTGAAGTCATCTAATTCCTTGGCTTTTTGTAATATCGGGCAGAGTTTCCTTCTGTCTCTTTCTCTGTCTTCATTGTAGGCTCTCTCTACATAAATACCACTTTTCAGGTCCCTTCTTTTTTCATAGAGAAAATCTGCACTTGCCTTACTTAGAAATTCGATGCAGATGGGTCTGTTCTTGTTTTTGCTAAACTCCCCTATCTGGCTGATGTTCTTTATGCCAATTTTCCTTACTATTTCAAGCTTCTTTTTTGCATTATCACCATTAGTGATTTGGCTGATTTCACTTAAGGCTTTCTCTCTCGTGACATCTGTTGACTCCCATGGTTGATCAGGTATTCCCTGTAGAATGATGTTATTTTCTAGTAGCTTATTTTCCAACACAATAAGTCTCTCTTTTAGTCTCTTGTTTTCCGTTTGTACCTGGTCACAGTCTGTCCGGAGTTTTGCATTTACCTTTTTTATCTTGTCAATTTCTTTCCCTTTCTTGGTGAGTAACTTGGTTGTTTTCTGGAGGTTGGCGATGCTTGATTTTAAAGGTTTCATCATTTTTTCCATGTCTAGGTTTAATAGTCTTCTTAGTTTCTTAAGTTCAGGTGACAGGTCTTCATCCTCATCTTCATTAGTGTTCATCCCTTCATCACTTTCCTCTTCCTCAAGGTCTTCTATAGGATCCTTTGCTTTATCTGCCATTATTCGTTTCTTCTTGGTTTCTTCTTTTTCTGGTGGGGTCGGTGGTGGCCTTTTTTTCGTTGAGGTAGAATCAACTTCCTTTAATTTTTTAGTGGCCTTTTTTACTGTATTAACGTCTAGTCTTAGTGTGCTGAGGTCACTCAGACTATGTGCTCTAACTGGGCCCTTCTGTTTTGTAAATTTTTTCAATGATGGTTGGTTGGTCTCTGGTTTAATTTTCTTGCTATTGGGTTTGACAGCTTTACTCATTGCAGATCATGTTATAACCAATACAATAACAAAAGTTTGAGGTCCTGTTATAACTAATAACACTTAAATGAGTTTGTTTAGGTCATGCCGGGATTTCAAATCCTTAAATTATCACTCACCACGATGTGTTTTCACAATCTCCTGGTTTAATCTCCAGTCCAAATATCATTGTATATTTATAGTAATGGTCCTGGGTAGTTCATAATTCCATTTCAACAATGCTCTATTCACTGTAGTGCCGGTAAATTTACAAAATCCTCATTATATTCCGATGAATTTTGGCGCCATTTTTTTCTTTTTCTTTTTTCGAAGATGAAAATAAAAAGGTTAAACTCGAGTACAGATGTTTGTGATTGCTCACAAATTCACAGTCTGGAGAAAAACTGGATTTTATTCAAGTGGGTATACTTGTAACAACTGCATAACAAGTTTGCATTTTGATATTCCAGATATAAAAGACGGCAACTTGAAGGCTATTTTAGGATTGTTCTTCAGCTTAAGTCGCTACAAGCAACAGCAAAAGGCAGCATCGCAACAACAGCAGCACAATGTCAATCAAAACACAGTAACAGCATCGGATGGTAACAACCCAGTGACGACCACAACAACATCAAACGCAACTTCAGGCATCCCGAAAAGCGGACGGCAAACACCAAACTCCAATGCCAACACTGAGATGTTGTCGCGGTAAGATCTGTAACTTATTTCTCATTTTGCCAAAATGTCAAGAGAAAATATTTTCCTTGTACAACGCTGTAACAGTAGTTTCATATTTTCTGGATTTACAGTTACAACTGTCTAAGGTTGACCTTTAAAGTTCCTGTTCAAGGATGCGTCGAAGATCGTCCTGTCACTGTTACCTTTGTTAAAAATCAGACACTGAGATCGTGAATGTCTTGTTCATCAATCAAATTTCTATAATTTCTTTTGAGAATGAGAAACTTACTTGTGATTCTAATCAAGTTATCAACATGCTTGACTCGGCCGACCCTCTTTGCGTATTAGTTTTAATTAGACGCGACAAGCGTGAAATCCAGGCATGAAATGACTAAGGCTTCCACCTGTCTGGCTACAAAGGAGACTTTTTAAATGAAATATGGCTGAATAATTACATTGAAATAATTTACGAGTCCCGATGCTTTAAGCGATCTTCTTTTCATAAGAGGTGTTCATTAGACTGACATAGAAATATTTTAAGCGTGGAGAATTTAATTTTTTTGAAAACGTAAAAAATTGAAATGGATAACTTTTGTTTACAGTGGAGAGGAAAATATGTTTCATCATGCTTCAAATTCAGAAAATTATTACGCACAGACTGTACAAGATGGAAAAAGAAATTTACAGATGTTAGGCTGAGAAAATATTATAAAAAGTATCCAAAGCCCACTAATTTAGCCCGAATTCAGAATGTGACGCTCAGTTACTAAAGATGGCAGCAGTGGACAGTCCGTGTCTTTCTTCTGTTGCCTTCGTGGAGCTATGGTTGCCTTTTTTCACCAACATGCGGCATGTAAACTTGTTCCATTAGCGATTGATTAGAGCCGGAGTAGACAAGAGGCCTCACCAGAATGCCAAAGTACTTCTTTGCCTCACATTTTTTATAGCTCAATTCCCTTGCGTTCAATTCTCACTTATATTTAAGGAAACAATATGGACCTTGCGGCCTCTTTGTTGTCCAAATTGAGTCGGAAGCCGGCCTCTCTCTGTCATTGATTTGCCAAAGATGCGGACAGTCAAGTAAACGGTACATTAAATGTTCGGAGTTCAGCTCCAGTCGTGATCAGTGCCAAATTCAATTTACAGAAGGTGTGATTTGGAAGTCCACAGAGGCTAACAAGTGTCCAGGACAATATTGCTGGTTAAATGTGTGTTGACACCGTGTCTAACTCTGTGCCTGACTTCAACACCTTGTAAAGCTGAAGCAGTAGAATAACGATTATGAACTTCGGTTTCTTTAAATGTGAGACGTGTACCGTGCACATGAAATAGTGAATCATGAGATGGAACCCAATTTTACTTTTACTGTTCTCTTTGCACGTGTCCTAATTACACTTAGATTCATCTTGTATCAAATTCATTAAAATGACATGGAGGGAGATCCTTGGTGCGTCCTTCTACCTGACAATCCAGTGCGAACAACAAATGACGGGTGCGCCGCCTGTATAGGGATACGGATGTTGAGCCTGAAAAGCGGACCACCTGTCAAGAGATGAGCATCCCAGAATAATCCATCAGCCTTTTTCCATTGTAAATTAGCTACGCAATTGGCAGTTGCCAATAGAGGCTATTCCCGTAGGAGGACGGATTGAATATCATGAATGTCTGTAGTACTTTGTAGCATGGCAAAAAAGAGTTTTTATAAGACTAGTTTTCTGAAGCTATCAAACCCAATTTTCTGCCAAACTTGACCTTGACGATTTAAATGAAGTTGTTCCCCGTTTTAGTGATTTATTGATGCAAAACATGTTCTGTCTCGGAGATATAATTCGTGTCCATTAAAACCCGAAAGGAAGAATGATCAGTCGTTCAGTGGGCAAATTAGGGCAATGTAGGACCAAATACAGACACCCATTCATCAAAATTACTGCTTGAGCTGAAGTAGCATTATCACGGGTTGAAGAATGCTTCTTTCTTCATGTTCCTTGCAAAGGAATAGTTTTCACGAATATCAGATTTCCTTACGGAGTTGCTTTTTGCTTAGGGCTTAAATAATTACTTTGCAATGCATGAAAAATTTGGCTGTCTTAGACTGGCAGGGTATTTACATGAGGTTAACAATCCAAATGACTGTCGCTTATGTAAAATAGTGTGGCAGAATATGGTGTTACAACGATAGGGATTCGGTCCTTAGGCCCACAGTTTGTTCACTAAAATATATTGGAGAAAATGCTTTTTTGTTACTTACCTTATTACGAAAAATCCAAATAAACCGTGAGAAATAAACACCTGGTCTCATTGTCGTCCTTGTCGCTTACACACCTTCATCCATTTGTCATGCGTTCTTACACCATGTCCACAGCTTGCAAAGTTGATATTTCATATCTTTGTTCATGGCATTGTTGCCAAACTCAACAAAGTGCCATACTGTGAGGCATGACTAAAAGTCGAAAGGTTTTAGAATTGAAACCCACTATGCTGGTGACAGATGCTTTTATTTACTGGCGTCTGGCGCTTTACATTAAACTTCAGAACTCCACACTCAGTTGGAAATCCACAAACTTGTTAAATATTTGATCTTTATATATTAATATTTTATGACTTTTTCACCTGGTCAAAGTCCAGGCCAGAGAACAAAAGATTGCAAGAACCACCTGTGGCCAGTGGAAATGTGTTGCTCATAGTTTCTCTGATTTTAACGATGTGGGTAAATAACCCCAGGAATGATCGTTTGTCTGACCACGCAAACTGATGCTGCAAGTGCTTGTGCAGAAAATTATGTAGGTTGAAATGGACACGTATTTGTGGATATATTTTCGTTCAAAAGTGGGTGTTTTTCATGTTGACGTTAATTTATGTCATTTTCCTGGCGCAGTTCTTCATTTGGGCTGCTAGAGTTTATATGTCGTTAATTCTACTGAAATTTATTTATTGCAATTACCCGCACAAGAGTAAAGCTAATAGTTGGGTGGAGATGAATTATTTCTGGCTGCTGTGATTCCTTAGTTGCTTTAGTAGGGCTTTAATAGGACTTCTTTGAATGAATAAAGACAAATCTCATATGCAGTGAAGTGCGCACACTTTTTTCGATGAAGCTGACGGAGACACCTAACGTTTCCGGGATGAGAGGACCTCAACATCTGGAATTACCAGAATGATTCCTACTACATGTCCCAGAGCAGTTCACAAGGAACATATCGTTGCGTTTCTTTAGTGTCAGTGAGCACAAATAAAAAACGTCTAAATTTAATAATTAACCAGGCACAAGAAAATAACAAAGGAAAATTTGAAATGGATATCGTAAAGTGAATTAGGTACATGTGAAACCTGTTCAAAATTCCCGGAAAGTGATACTTCAGGATAAATAAATCGTGGCAGATTCAAGTAAGTACACCCATTGCTACATGTGAGAGGCAAGGAAAGTTACTCCAGCTTTTTTCATATAGGCTTATCGCGTAATTACTTTTCCTATTGGTTGCCTGGTAAGGAATCTGGTAATAGATGTGTTGCCTGGTACTTACGATCATTAACCCGACTTACTTTCCTGCAGGAAGCTACCTGCAGATCCCCCGTCACGCCTTCTGCAGCAAAAAAGTAAGAAGCTAAATGTCAACTGGATTACGAGATGTTGGATTTCTCGTATTTCTGTCGTACTCTACTTTAACGCCGTATCTTACAACATGTCAAGTAAGATTAACATCTTTAATTCCAGGATTACTGCCTGAGAGCAAGCCTCCGAACGGATTATTTTGGAATATTATTTCTGTGATAACGAGACATGTCTAGAAGAAATTTTTGTGGGTTTCTGAGGAAATAAGATATAGAAAGTACCCAAGAGTGGAAAGAAGTTTATCGTTGTTTGGTCAGATCGGACGGAGAGTACATTGAATTCATAATATATGCTTTGGAAAGTATATCTATTTTAAAAGATATTACTTCTACCAAAATGGTTATTTAGTCGAGTCAGGGCCAAAAGGTCCCATAACCATGTAATATCAGCCCTTCCTAGAAGGTATCAAATACCACTCAATGCAAAAGGCGTGAGTTGCTGAAATATCGGTCAACTGTCGACTGGAATCCAATATGGTAAGATGACTGTGTATTCTGCATGTAAGAAGTATATCTTCTGGTTGAGTGGAGGGAGTATGGGTTGATCCAGGTGAGATCTCGTCAATCCCTTGATCTCCCTTCTTCTGCTGTCACCTTGACTGTAGGGAGAACTTACGGGTGATTGCGAGCAAACACAAGTTGGTGGGTTTCTCGGTGTCATTTATCATTGGTATGCTGTCACGGCAGGAATTGCAGTTCATGGCAACAGATGAATTCCCAAGTTTTTCATTTCTTTCGTATCTCAAGTTAAGCTCTGATTATATCATACAGAATACATTGCCCTTTCGCCTTTCTTTCACAAGTTTTCGGCGGCATACATTTGGGAGAAGCGATCTTATGATATTGATATTAGTTTCGGATTCCAAATCATAGTCTGACATTAAATAGAAATCACAAGTGTTAGTGCAGTGTCAGACATGTCTGACGAAGTTTGTCAGTTTAAAAGGCCCATTGAAGATTACAAAACAAGTTGGGAGCTTTGACAATTATTTCCCGGAAATAAGCCTGAAAGACAGAGGGACTTTAGATGGGAAATTTATGTATTTAGATGTTTGAGTAGTTCTGACAGATGATTCATACAACCGAAAACAGATGGTCAATGTTCGCTGGCTTAAATCGATTGATTTCAGATTCCTTACTTGTATTTCTGTACACGGCTTTCTGTCTGGAAATATTTTGTTGTGGACTGAGTTTGAACTACGAAATCAATGAGATGCTAACTACAAATACATAAGAAAATGAACAGCCCCCGCCCCGCCCAAGGCCATCTCCCTCCCGCCAAATCGAAGCAATAAGGCGTCTATTGCGAGTCACCAAAAAGACTTCCGGTGAAAACACACTGTGGTGTAAGATGTAGTGTTTTGTCAGGTGATACCAAAGTAAGACTTACTTGAAATAGACTGTATGATATAAGAAGTAAGATAAAGGTATCAGTGTCGACGGGCAACTGCATTTCCAGGGCATATCCTGCTATCGCCTATCACTCAAGGAAAATGTGATTCTTCAAGTACAGGTTTTTACACAATTCAAGTCCCCAATCGTACCAGTCAACTAATTAAATGCTACAGTATCAGACAGTATTATGATATGTGGAAAAGTTATTTCCATAATTATATTTCCAACACATTTTTATCATTGTTGTTTCATATAACATTTATGTTTGTTTCACAAACTTTGAAGATGATCTGGTAATGGTGCCAAGTCTCAGATAGCTTACAGCAGAAAGATTACGAGTGTGCATCTGGTTACTCTTCCAGGGATCAAGATCATCTTTGCTTCAGTAAGAGTTTGCTTGATGAATCAGAAGCTCTTGAAAGACGGAAAAATAAGCGTGAAAATAATATCAAAAGTGGTGAAACACATTTCTTTTCTATTTTCTCTTGACAAATACACTTGTTTTAATTTTAAAACACTGATGGTCAAAGTTATAAAGTCAAGTTTTATACAAGATACGTGATGTGAAGAGACTTTACGTGAAGCCTCTGCACGTTCATGTCGCATTCAACAATGTCAATAGAATCGTGTTTGCGGCAGCAGCCAGCGAAGCAACAGCAGCAGTAGCAAAACGATTGTTGTGAGCGATAATTCCAGCATTTACATTCTTCTGGCAGGCAGTCAATATCACTGACCATTTTTTTGTTTAGATTCATGTCTCACCGTTTAGTGTTCATTGTTGGCCACAAATTTGGATTAAATCAACTTAACTAGCAACGGTTTGGGAGATAACATAAAGATAATCGCGGATTAAGGATTTTATTACTTTCAATGGGTAAGTTTATATTCAGTTTGATGTTTGTATTTTCCACTTGTCTGTAACGTTCTTGCCAAAGGCTTGGTAAGGAGATCATCTGTATTACAGTTGTTGCAAAACTTTTATAGTTGATATTTTGTTTCAACATATTTTTATATTCAGAATTATTTTCCTAAAAAGGTATTGTGTAGCAGCTTGTACAACACGAGACAAAGGCTGACATTTTGCATCAATGGGCTGCAATTTACATGAGATAAAAAAGGTTTTGAAAATAAAAGTCAGACTTTAAAGAATCAGAATGCAGCAATGTCGTAAATAATGGCCCTACATTCATAAATATTTGATTATCCGACCTTTGAGTTTTCAATTATAAGGACAGCACTGCTTATTTGGTGAATAATATGCCGAGAAGATTACAAATGGAGTAGATATTCCTAATTTCTCTATCAATGCAGAGAATGAATACCTGTAGCTTGGTGAATTGGCACTAAAATAGAAAAAAGCTGCAACTTAATGCACAATGACGGCCTTGCGATTTTAAGCTATCTGTAATTAGATCGTCATTTCCAATGAACAACTACTTGTGCGTATTGGTCTCGTATCATGACTTACGCATGCATTCGCAAAAATATTGACTTCTTTCTATTTTTAAACTTTCTCCAACATATGTTGTTTACATTTGCAGTGTTGGGTTTAAATAACCCTCATAATGTCAAAAAGTATTTGATGGGAAAATATTGTATTCTGCGGAAGACCTAGCCACTCAGTTTGAGAGCTCCTAAAATGTGTACAACGTAATGCCAATTTTGAGTCAGTCAAGACTGGCATTCTTGTATCATACTCCTCATACTCGCTAATTTTATCAAACCTTTCAGCAGTCGTGGATAAATAGTGGCTTGAAGACACAAAACATCAATTTCTTGTGGGATTCCCATGAGATTTGTGTAAGATGTGTAAGAAGTTAGCTCCGTTGATGAAAGGGTTGAATCTTTCCTTTCACACAGCATGTTTGGGCCACATATTTAGGTACTGCGTTATTTTATTCAAATAAAGTGTCACGCACAGGTATTGTCTTGTAAACATACACAACAAACCTTGACAAGTTCAACATCAAATCTCCTATTTCGTATTTTATAGTGCTAACACCCCAAAAAAGAGATGAAAAAAAGAAATTTGTGTTATCGAACGTAACAATATAATGATTATATTGCGTGTTAAGCAGTAATTAATCTGGTGCATAATGCACACGACAATGTCCGTAATTTCGTTAGGTGACATGAATATTGTATACTACAGCTCTGAGATTACTGTTGGGAATTTACTCATCTGTCACAAAACATAAAACACTTACAATTCAACTTGTGAACATGGAATGATATTTGCAAGACATTTCTTGGGTAAATGAGTTATCCTTAAGTCTTTTTCCACAATTGATTGCCGACCTTATCCTGGCAGTTAATGTTGAGGAAAATCACAAAGGAAATGGCTTCTGGAAGCATTAGTAATCGTTCCATCTACAATTGGCTTTAATTCTGTTTGTTGTGAGAGAAGTAAAGATTTGGACTCGGGTAATTTGCAGTGGGGGAAACATTTGTCGGAGCCAAATAAGGCATCTCACTAAGATAAGAGGACTTGCATGTCGCGACTACTTTATTGCATCCACCATGGTCATCGAAAGCTGATCCTACTTGCATGATTTAAAGGAGATTTTGGCTTGCAACCTTGACACACTCTACTGTGGGGAGTTAGAATGCTCATTATGCTTAAAAGTGAAAACTGCAGGACAGCAAAGTCCGGACATACCATAAAAAGTTGAACTTGAAAACATATAATGAACACATACATAATGTACATAATGAAGATAAATCCATTTATTATAGTTGCGGTAAAGCTCAAACAATTGTTGTTCATTTAATTGGCTTATCTTTCAGTTGATAAACATGTGGCATCCATCCTTCAGGCTCACAAAACTGTTGATCTTCTTGCTGACCAGTTCAATTTTGTCATTTTTCAATTTAAGATGCCTTTAAATAGTCAATGCCTTGTGTCATTTGTTTTCTTTAGTACGCTTAATAACAATAATTGACTTCATTTAAATCACGACTGAAGTTAGATTTAATGCAAAGTTATCAAATAGCAATTGTACTGTAACTTTTTGTGGTTTTCTGAATGTTACAGTTATTAATCTGGGTCAGAGTGTTATTGACAGACTATTATGGATGTTATTTAAGGAGATGTACATTGTATTTTGGGGTCTGGAGAAGATCGGTAAAGATGTCTCTATGGTGGTCTCTCATGTCCCTCTCGAGAGACTCAATGATTCCCTCCTTGTAGATCCCCGATTCTCATTCTCCCATGTAAAGTTCCTGCTGCTGTACCCGATAAAAAGCTGTGTGCACAGAGATGTACAGCTTGATGATGAAGCTCGGGGATTGTAGGAGGATGAGTCACCATGTATGATGATACAGCCTCTCAAGTGTTGCAAGTCCTGTTCATTGATCTAATAAACAGCATGTTACAGTTTGAGGACGATCCTAATTTGGAATTAAATCCATGGACACAGTAATTTTAATTGAGGGGATATCTGAGGATTTGTTGTCTTTCATGGTAAAACCCATCTCTCCCCATACTTTTGGCAAGCTGGACAATATTATAATTAAAGGTTCTTTCGAATAAAAAAAACCGTCTACTGACCAGAATACGGGTACAAAGAACGACAATGAATGTTCTTTTGTGCATTTGTAGAGCTTTTGCAAGCAAAAGCACATTTAATTCCCTATTGCAAAGGAAAACTCAAAGCAGCTTTCAGCTGTTCAGTTGTTCCATTTTCAATGTTCAGCTGCTTTGTGGTATTCACCTCTTTTCAGTAGGCACTGCAAAGATTGCCTTCAACATCAAGGTCGACGTTCATTAGGATGTGGCGTTGTTCCTTTATTTGCTACCACTGCTGTTGCTAATATTTCTTTTAATTGTTGCTATATTTGATAGTTCAAGCACGTTGTTGCATTCAATTTGTTAATAATTTATTAAAGTTTCTTCCGGAAAGGAAATGGATAGAAAACGCACACCATAAATGATACCTTATGGGCAATAGTAATTAGCCACTGATAAAAAACCATTGTTTGGGGACACCATGGCAATAGGAATGGTCGTTCCGTTATGATCGCAGAATGTAATTGATCTGGAATCTAGACTCAATCTCGAATCCATTTATGAACGTCCAATGCCAGTCGACCACTTGGATCTGTGGCAACCTTACCATTAAAGGTCTCATCTCGAAGTTCCTTATTGTGGTAAATGCACTTCATTGTTCCGGACATGTCATGAACAGACGGTCGACCAAAACTAGTAACTGGAGTTGACAGTGTGGGTACCCTTGTTAATTGCAGCCTCCATGGTAATTAGGTCCAATATGCTTAATTCTTCCTCCTATTTGAAGAGAGACTCCTGTCTGTGCACAATACGTGTTTTTAACAAAGGAGAATAGAGAGAGAGAGAAAACGGGCCATCCAGTGAACATGTCTCTTTCCTCAGGCGATCATCTTGTTTTAATCAATCAGCTTTGATCAGATTCATTTCTTTCCAATCAAATCTGGGACGCTTCATTGTCTTCTTCAAATAGTTTCCAAGATGTGATGCAATTGTTATCGTTGCTTCGCTGGACGATTAACAAAGTTTCTTCTTCAACAAACAGCGTGATTGCTTCTTGTCCTCCTTTCATACATGTGCACAAAACCTTCCATTGGCATTCTAGATGCCAGAATGTTTCTCTTCTAGTAATAGTACTCGTATCCTTTGGAAAATGGGAGAAAGATAAATAACTTCTTTGTCCAGGAAAAGGAACAAAACGTTGCAGATGTGTTTTCTCCTCGCAACTGTAATCACGATAATTATTGATCTTTGATTAAAGCTATTGTGATTGATATATTAGTTTTCGGTTCACTTGGCACGGACACAAATCCATGACACACAATTAGTTACGCCTGCATTTCACGAAACATTTATTTGCCCAATAGGGTAACAGGTCAGAAATAGATTTAGATCTGGTGCTGATACTGCATGCAGTACATGTAGCTTTCTTCAGTCAAAAGAATATGGAAAGAAATATGTGAATTGTTTGGTTATGGTAAGGCACACAGCTGAAGTTATTTATATAATTAGTTTAGGAAATGAAATCATGAAATGGAATAAGGATTTTGATTGGTTTCTTTCCGTTCTTCATTTAATTAATTACCTTATATGAAACCGAAAATTATACTTCAGTGGAATTAAGATTTATCCATTTTGAGGAGAACTTTTATTACTCATGCATAAAACAAATGTGCGGAGACAAAAAAATCCCAAGCATGCATGTATGCACACTGCAGAAAAATCAGTGTATAAATTTTTGACGTTGACGTTGTTCAGCTCAATTGCATGTTACTTATACTGCGAACGGAAGTAATGACGTGCTGGTCGATATGGACCAAATCCAAACATTTTGATAAAAATCATCATTTTAGATTTACATTGCGCAAATGTTGGCATCATACTTGCCACTCGTCTTCCTAATTGCTGAAGGGAGTCTGTACATTTATTACATCCCTACGTGTTTGATTGAATTTGTAGTGAAAAGTGGGCCGGTTGGACGTAATTGAGAATGAGTAATCATTGTGTAAGCCTTCACAATTAACGTGCCACCTTCATATCGTATTAATATAGTCTTCTTTAATTGTTGCACCGAAATAAATGTGTGTGCCAAACATTTGACATTTGCTCATTATGTCGGAATATTGCAAACAATTTATCACAAATAAACTACAGTGCAGTGTAATTTCAGACACTAAATATCAGAGACAGGCCAGGGTGGTGGTAGCGGAATGATAAATTGGTACCACTTTCGCATTGCTGTTGGGCTGCTAATTTCGCTAAAAAAACCTGTGGTCTAATTGTGTAGCCACAGCAGTTTGTATTGAGCGACACGTCGTTTCTGTCAAAATTAATAAAATTGCAATGGAATTGATTCTGTAGGCATTATTTTCTTTCCTTCCATCGATGTAAACTGAAGCCATCAGCTGTTAGTAGGGGCAAGTGTCTACAGTCACTGCCACTCCAGTCGAAAAAGATACAAAACTCACATATTGTAATGGAGAAGGAACTTCAAGGAAGTATATGTGTTTGTCTTCATATGTAAGGAGTGTACTTGTTTGAATTAATATCATTTGTCATAGACTTGTATTTACATTGATTGTAAAGGACCCGGTGGAACCGACGTATATTCCACACGATACGATTCAGCAGTCAAGTGACTCATGCGTGGTTCGGTTGGAAGAAGGAGATCCTGGTTTCTCCAATCATTTCGTAATCTGCCGCATAATCAGTAACCGCCGCTCTAACGAACGCCAGTGGAGCAGCAGGAAGGAAAAGGGCAAAACAATTCACGTGTAATCATTATAAGGGAGCTTAAATTAGAGTTTTGTCTTGCATGGTTATGGTACATGTTGTTTGGTACCTCATGTAAGGTCATTGAATATTCAATCAATGGCTGAATGCATCAGAGGCCGGTGAAGGGGATGACGACAGTGGGCGTTACATCCATCATTGCTTTCACTTCACAAATGAAACAACTGTTGGTATAGAGTATTTGTACAAGTGATGTTACGCTGTACAACACTTTCGGCGAAAAGTAGAAGCAATGTGATAACAATCTGAGATTATTGAACCCACTGCCTGCGAAACTGAGGATTTTTACGGAGTTTGAGTTATGAGCTGAAGATTAACTATCCCTGGGATCAAAAGAATTGAACACCAAGGGGATTATGAGATTAACCTACGTAAAGGTTGTCAAGGAAACTGGATCTGGATTTGTGTGAAAAACTGTAACATTACAAGATGGTCCAACTAGAGTAAGTTTTTTCTTCGTTGCTTACCAGATAGGTACGGTACAATTATTGAATAGCAGCATCAGCCGGTTATGTGATAATGTGAGTCACACAGCGTAAGAGGCAGAATTAAAATGGGAACGTTAAACTGAGACATATCACATTATAAGGTCCCAAACTCTTCATGTTGTCATTTTGATTGTTTAGATTACTCAGTACGGGACTGCATTCATCTCATGACACATTGGCATGTATAAATGCGAAGTTGACACAATGTAAAAACCTTTGCAACTGTGTCTAAATGTTGCTGTATTGTGACAGTATGTTTGAATATGTCACTATTTAGGATCTAGGTTGTGAAATAACATTCACAGAATATTGATACGTTTGGCAAATTTTCTTTGACAATGTTTGTATTTGTGTCAAATTCTACTCAGCAAGATCTCTAGAAATATTCTACATTATCATGAAGAAAATATATGTATCACTCTGTGTCAACAAGAAACGTCATTTTTGAGTGGAGTCTCCTGGTAGGAAGTTCCTCCTCCCAAATTTGGTCGTGTTCGCGCCACAGGTACATGTAATTAGAACGTGATTCTCTGAATCTGTGAATTAGAACAGATTTCGTCTGGTTCACCTACCAGAAAGTTCTTGAGGCTCCTTCATATTGGCAAAGAGTCTCTACGGAATATTGACAGTGACAATGTTTTTTATGACATTGGCAGAATATTTCCTTTATTGAATTACTACTTGTGGATTGTATGCATGCACAAGAGCAAGGAGCCTATACGGGATAGAGACTCCTTGACAAGAGTTAACCGTTGCACAATAAGTTTGGTACACATATCATTTTCGTTCAGATTTGATTTGTGTGTCTCACTGTAAGGCGGTTTACCCTCTACGAAGCATTGTTCTGATTCTGGCGCAACTACCTCCTGTAAGGGGGTACCAGGCAAGATACTCACAGTAAACTTTCCATCTGCCTGGTACCATGGGGTGGGGCATGACCCTTATCCTGGGACAGGGTATTCAGGATAACAAATATAACCGCCAAATGCTAAGTTTTCCTGTAAATTGTTTTCTGTTACCCTTGATGGATCCAACATTTGTGCTTTTTTCATGATTCAGTAAGATAATAGTGAGTGCTTAACAGGTTAGGAATACATTTACACCTTTATATTTAGGTAATGAGCACTGAGTGTGTAGCAGTACTCAGTGATTCATCTGACACTTTGAAAAGTGGCTCCAGCACACAACATCTGGAGAGTTAGAAAAAGTACCAAACTTGTAGTAACGTAATGTTTTCTCTATGACTGTGCATAAACAATAGATTTAGGATTGTGTAGAGAATGTGGATTATATTTCAAGAACTTTAAAATAGGCATTTGTTATTCTTCCTGTATTTGATACAGTTGAGCTTCTTGGAATTTCAAGTTAAGTGTCATGCTAAGGAAGAAGTGTTCAGCGATTGCTACAATTATTAGTGTTGAATGTCTGAGGTCTTATTAAATTTCAAGAGATGACAAGCGTTTCCTAAAAAGTAGAAACTTTGTCTTCAAATTTATTATTCAATCGCTTCTGTTATGTGTTACAGATTACCAGCCTTCAAGGGAGGAAACAAGTGCCCCACAGTAGCACGCCCTGGTGGCAACAAAGATTCCTCAAGTACCAACGCCAATCAAGTATCGAACTTCAACAAAACCAGGGTTCAAGGTCAATCACTTGCCGACAGACAGAGGTCAGAGAGTGCACAAAACAACAATAACAGTCTTCCCAATTCTACAGGCACAGGTAAGTCTCAAATTGTGAATAATTTAATTTTAATTTGTGATAGTACTGCATTGTACCTTCACATGCATCACTAGTATTGACTTTGAAATAGTCTCTGGGAAGGTTTGCTCAGGTGTTCTGTGCGTACATTTTTCGCAAGCATTTCTGTTTGCTGGGTCGTAAAAACTGGCGAATTTGATACTGGAAGGTATTTTGGCACTACCTCTCTTGATCATATTGAAGACACTCAAAGGGATTTTTACATAAAAAATGATTGCATCTTGATCACTACTGGATATATTTAGTCCCGCCTACCGCAGTCTTTTTTATTGTCTCAGAAATTGCAAACGAACGAAGCTCTTCGACAGTACCTCAGTAAATTCGTGTTGTTTTCAGTTCTCGTATTTTTACTTTGAGTCAATGTGCCATGAATCACCAACGAGAAATTGTATAGAGCTATTATAATATTTTCATTTTACAGTCGTAAGTGCTGTGGAAACTCAAAATTGAGTAAATTTCACTGTGCATAATTTAGTGCAATACGTTGATTAGGAGCTGGTATTGAATTTTGATTTTCCAGACTATAAACATTAATTGCGTGCAATTTACTCACAGAGAAGTGATGGCAATTGTAATTGAAAATAATTATGCGCATGCACTATTATGTATTAATATGTCTCTTTTGCATAACATATCAGGGTATTTATTAAATACATTAGGTCGATAGACCGTTCCTCTTTGAGCTTTTTTTTTTTTTTTTTTTTTTGAGGGGTACCCAGTAAAACCGTTCTTTTAAAAATGAAGATTATACGTCGTTAAAGCCAATGTAGTGCAACAAAACGTTATTAACCTACAACGTTAGTGGTTAGTGGAATTTGCTGCGTGAAGTCACATCCATCTTCAGTCTAATTTGTTGCAGGGACAACAATCATGAGTAAATCATGGCAACGAAGATATTGCTCATACGAAGAAAATGAAAGATTACTTGCTGTAATATTTATTATTCATGCACTGCAATTATGCAGTGATCCTTGGTAGTAATGGGAGATCTTGGACATGTCTGTCTCTCGGGAAAGATTTAAAGCAAATCTATTTAGTCCTGGAAAAAATATGACTGAATGACATTCATTGTGTCGTACAGAAAATTGGATTTTTATGTAAATGTGCAACTGAGGGACTATTTCAGTTGCGTTCCTTCACATAGTGAATTTGCGGCAGGCCCATAGATTTCCCGTTGAGTCTATCAATAAAAAAATACTTTCTTTAAAATTTTGCGTTGAAAAATGATCCAGTAAATTCGAGTCAATTTTATTGTGTCAAGTTGTTGACTAAACTATCCTTCAAGATTAGCAGTTAGTGCTGGAGTCTTGTGACTTGAGAAAATTGATTTTATATTTTGGGAAAATCTGATGTGAGGTGTGTCTAGAAAGCTGAGAAAAAAAAAAGATATTTGAAGGTCAATGAGTTGTCTGGAAACATAATTTTATGTCGTTAGCATTTAGACGTGGGAAATTGAGCCAGTTCTTAACCGAACAATTTAGTGTTTTAAGATGAATTTATTACATCACCATCGAGCCATTAGTCAGTTATTTTTGTGACCTAAAGCCACTTCCCTATCAGAAATATTTTTGATATTTTGCACGTGAGCAAATCTCCAGGAGATCCGACAGTTCGATTAGACTTTGGACTTCCGTTTTGGATTTGTAACGAGACAAAGGCATCGGTATCAAAAGTGGACTTATGCAATTAGTTAGACAATACTGATCAAACCTGAGTCGTTTTTGATCAAAAAAAAAACCGCGATGAGAGCAGACCAATCCATGGATGGTATCTCTACATTAGTTCAATTATGGCAGAAATAATCACAAATACATGTACTAATTTGCAAAAGTAATTACTTTCTTGTTGACCAACCAACAAACAACCAAGAACAAACGCAATGCACAGTGACAAACGTATTGTGAATTGTAACATAGGCTATAAATAGAAGAATCAATTAACTTAAAAGGCAGAATAATTGGGTACAGAATTTTTGGGAGGTATTCACGTCGATCAGAGAACATTTTGCAAAGAGTAAAAGAAGCTTTTTCCCTCTTGTCTACTATATATGATATATGGATTGTGTGATGAAGTCAATGTATTGGGGTCTATTAGTGCTTTTTTGGGAGTCAAAGAACATACTGTCTGTTATTTTAGAAGTCTATGAGAATTTTGCATGACATGGATCCACCCATTTGTGCAAGTTTAGAGGAAGGAAAAAGGTAAAAATAATTAGTGCAAGTTTAGAGGAAGGAAAAAGGTAAAAATAATTAGCATAGGTAGCAGTGGCAACATTTTTGTAGTGGATAAAACCAGTGCAAAATGTCTACCACGGCGTCTTTAAACACTTTTAAGAACTGACAGATTGCTTTTAAAGGTTTACTTTTTGCTTTAACCTTGAAAAATTAAGTCAAAAGTGTATTATCGCAAAATTCAGCTGTAGGTAAGGTGCATCAAGAAAAAGAGCCATCTGGTGTGAATTGTTGACATCAGCAACCTAAACAAAAACAGCCTTTCTTGTGTTGATACTGCACTCGCTCACTTGCTCAGTGACACTAAGAACACAAACGCTGTCTAGAATTCTTCTCGGATTTTAGAGCATCTTCCCGGAAGATAGAGTTTTTGAGTGGAATATTTAGTCTGGGATTTTCTTATGCTGGATAATGCACATTTTGTAAGAACTACTGACAAAGGTAAGCTATGAGACGACTTTTTTAATAAAGACGCGTGTAACTTGCAGGCGTTGTTAGTTCGCGTCAGCTGATGCATGTTTCACATGCTGGTTGCAGACGCTACATGTGTGCTGCATGTGCAACATTCAGTTTTTGTCCCATGCTTGCCACTTTAAAATGTTCTTAATAAGGATTTCGGAAATTGACATAATGCTAATACTTGAAATTGGATATAATTACCCATCGGATTCACAAAGCTTTGACTTTGTGTCTGACAACTCACTTGTAAATCTACATGTCTCTGGATGTATTAGTCATATTATTAAATTTGTAATTGGGTTATTAAATAACCCAGCAAATCACATGTGCATCGCCAGACATTCGTTCAAGAGAGATAAAGAATACAGACACATCACCCTGAGGCCGTGGCTATGATTCACTATTTTCTTGGAAGATAATTTCTGGGGATGTTCTCATATAAGATAAACTTTGTTTGGATAAGCCACATCCATCTTTCCATTACTTTTTTATAGACTCGGTTCCAAGGTCATAAATATAGCTTGTCAGATTGGTTTTTGCTAGAAAGTGTGTAAATTGCACATTCTAAAGGCGATTTCTTTTGGCAACCAAGGATTTGCTTGAGGCACTCTCGAACCTAATATATCTTGTTGCTTTATAATTTGAGTTGGCCAATTCGCGGTATAGAAACCATATTAGATACAACATAGATACGCTATAACGTTATATGTGACATTGCACTTTTTCTCCTATCAGGTATTTATAATAGACTGTTATGTTAGAAAAACACTTTTGCACAGTTATTTTTGTGACTAACATGAAATTCATGGCTAGAATGAAATTATTAGTCAACAAAGCAATGTGTGTTGCTGTTTTTAAAGATTTTAAAATCTGGAAAAAAAGCATTTGCCTTGATTTGGATAAAATTACGAGGCATCTGTTGAGACTAGACGTCTCTTGTGATGCTTCACTCACTTTGATGTGAAAATAACAATGATAAGTTTTCCAACTGTAATGAGGCATGCTTCTCCATGCTGTACAATGTCTGTGATGAGAACAATTGGGAGGTCAGCAGTATGAGGAGGACCACAGGAGGCAAACTCACTTGCAACAACTGCTTTGTTTGCTGGTCTGTGCTGTCCCATTCATTTTGACTATCTTATGTGCCGAAGTTGTACATGCACGTGATGGTGTATGTCACACTAGCACTTGGCTATCAGCTGGTATTGGTGAAAGTTGACATTAGTGTAGAAAAGCTCCAACTAAGAAGGGAGATACTGTTGTTTATCTAACATGTCACACGTTTGTTTGCATGCTGTGAACTTCTAAACTTCGAATTTACATTTGGATTACAAAACTTTCAATCTTACACAAAAGCCCAGATAAACTACTCCCCTCATATATTCTTTGACAAAAGTGAAGGCATTTTAGTTGGGTAAGTTTTACTTTTACTACAAAACTTTTTCTTTGACGTTCTGTAGAAACCTATTACATTGACTAGTAACATTAACTTAAAAGGCTTTGGATGTAATTGTTTTGTTTTGTTTTTTTTTGCGATTGCGGAAAACGTCATAAGGGAGATATGTAAAGTTGAACTTGTCCCATCTGAGTGAATCTTGTGTACTAAAAAGGAGACAAAAATTTTATCACCTGTTTAGGAATAATTTACCATCATTCCTAGGTTGTAAATTGTGTTGGTAAACAATGTAAAAAGATCGAGTGGCTTTGCATTGTGCCCAGTAAAAAGAAAGATGAATTAAAGCAAAATTTAGATAGATGTCTGAAGTGGCAATGAATTCTTTTCGCTCGGCCATGTTTTTAAAACGAGATGATTGTTGTCTAGTGCACTCAATACTTAACCTAACAATTTAAAGTAAGCTTCATAATTTCTTTCATCACGCAAGTTCCAAAAGATTTTGCTAGATATTGCTTTAAATTGACTAATTTTCTAGTAACGTGAAAGACTCTCTTGTGTATCTTAGATAAGCAAAAGAGGACCCCTCAGTTTAAGAATATTTACGTAAAGGCCTTTTGTCAAGTAAATATTATTTTAGGGTCTAATGTCCAAATGTCCCATGGTTTTGTTGAGGTAACTTTCTGACTTCATATGGTAAAATGTCAACAAACAAAGCTAAGTGCTCCAAATCAATTACTTGGAAGTAGGAAATCGTAAAACCATTAACAGCTATGATATACTAGATGAAACGATCATGTTGTTTACATAAGCAAAGGTTATTACATACATTCTGAGAAGAACAAGATCGATCAAAAGGTGTCCTCGAAAAGATTTGACCATACGTAATGAAAGTTCACTAAAGTTCATTGGTTTACCAAAAGTGGAAGAGATCAGTGATATCTGAAACCATATATGTGACAGCCTACATTTGCTGTGTTTATTGAAAACAGTAAATCTAAATTTAGATACTGTTGTATGTTACAATGGGAAATCAATAATAATATAACCAAGTGATAAAATGCAACAAGTTGTTGTATATTATATCCTGTCACGAACTTTTACAACAAAGAAAGAATGACTTTATTGATACTTTGTCTGTTCCTCTGCATTAGTACCTTGTGAAAATCTCATTTATGTTCACCTGGATATTTATTCACAGGTAAGAAATTTAGAGCTCATGTCATCTGAAGTTGAAAATCAAAATGAAAATCACTCTTTCAAGTGGCCTTAAAATCAATTTAAGGAATATTTAATAAAACGTTGTGCTGACTTTAGGTTCTTTGTTCTCAATATGAGACCAGCTGCAGTGATATCACAGACTTGTGTTATTAAAAGGCTTGTTGGCAGCATTTCGTCTTTCGTATTGATGGTTAAAGTTGCGTCTTTTGTGTTGATTAGAAACATAACATTTCAAACCAGCACGACAGGACCTGTCAGATGTAGCTAAAGTAAGTGTTACCATTAGAGGAAGGACCACGAAGTAGCTTCCTTTCAGAACCTTTAGAACTTGCACGTTACAGGCGATTTTATTTTGTCACGTGCTGGAACAATAGTTTTAAAATACTCTTGTGCAATTTTTATTGATCCCCAGGAGATGTCTTGTACCTTCTTACGAGGAGTCAGCTCAGCCTGGAGGGTTGTCAAACAATTTATACTTAGGTTGGTATGATTTTATTAATAATATTCCCCGAAGCAACATCCACTCGTGTACATAGTACACCATTTGGCACCATTGTGACAAATGTGACAGTCTGACAGGTTAAGATCAATTGTACCATTTCCATTGCTTTTGAGCATTGACCATTGGAACTGATTGACGTGAATATGTGTTGCTGTACTGCTGGCCTTAAGACATCACACGGGGAACAGGGTATAGTCAGTGAAATAACCCGGTTGCTTCCGAGTTGTTAAAAGATACCAGGTTTTGTTGTCGGACTAAATGAAATCTAGATTGGTCAATAATTGAAACTGACTTGTGGGTCAAATCTACTAGGTCAATCTCTACATGTGGGGGAGGGGGGCTTTGGTTCTGTTTGATCCCTAAGAATTTATGCGCGGATTTGAGAGATATCGTGCTTTCTGGGTGTGGCATCAGGTGCGATCGCGAGATAAAGGTTGGAATGTGACAGCTTGCAAAATGGGCCTTTGTGTCATTGTTAGAGATTTAGAAAACGACAATACACTGTTTGGGTCAGCCTCTTGAGCAGCTTGGTTGAAGGTGGTGAAATTGAAGGACGGTCGAGGACTACCTGTTTGCCGGTGTAACAGAATATTCTGATCCCCCCGTGAAATCCTGGCACAGGCCCTGATTTCACAGGAAAAAATGGGCCCCCACATAAACGAAATGTCACTTTTCACTAAAATATTATTTCCAAAACTCATTTATTTGTATTTTTAGATTAAAAAAATAAAGATATCTTCCAATTTATAGTAACAATTTCATCAATAAAGGTGGAGAAATTCAATTTTAAAATTAAAACAGTGCAAAATAAAATAAATTTTTAGTTATCATAAAATAATTTTTTAAACTTTGGAAGCATTTTGCTATTTATAAAAGATAATTTAAATTATTTTCTTCTGCATAAAAAATGACAAAAAGTTATGTTAAGGGGAAAGGTGGAAGGGGAAATGGTGCGTGTTATTTGAGGGCTCAAGTGTTAAGGGAAGCCCTGAAGATAAGCCAGCCCCTGCCCCTTGTATCAGGGGAAGTGCTAAGATTTCACGGCGGGTCACTCTACACCGGGATAAAGGTAGTTGCTTATTTTTTCGTAAAACAAACAATAATTAGTCATGTTTTATGTTTTTCTCCTCTTCCAATGGCATTGACACGAAATTGTCACAAGGAAGAAATGAACTGCAGAAGTAGGCTGCAGGAAATGTGACTTCCTTTGTTTAAACAGAGGCACTAATTCATTGGGTTAGAGTGGCCAGCATCACTCTATTGTTTTATCCTTTCGGATAAACTTTATTCACAGTAATGTGCATCCATAAATCATAGATCTAATTAAACATGATATCAAATTGAAAATTCATGTATTGAACGTAATATGAAAGAACTGGCATGTTACATGAAGTTGCTTCACAGTACTATGTTTCCAACGAGTGATTATGCAAGGCTTATTACCCTGAGGAAGCTCTGAGGAACCATCGAGAGTTTCCAAGCAATAAGATATTTATAAAAAGAAATGCCTGCCAGCAGTCGAGAGAGAGAGAGAAATTTACGCCAACTTGGTACCATTTTCACTGGAATTGAAACTAAATCCCCGAGAAAATTGTTGCACCTAAATTGACAATCTGTTGAAAGCTAAAAGTGTGAAGCCTCGAGGTATGCATGTACGAGAAAAGATTGAGTCTTACTGTCTACATGTTTGATGCAAACATTTTGAGATTGGCTTCAAATAGGATTGTTTTGCGAACACTGCAGGCTTTTGGGAAAGGAAGAAAAGAGAGGAAGAACAATTCAGTTTTCTGTCATGTGAAGTGGTTATTTTTTCGGTGAAGTCAAGGAAACCCCTTTTGTAATCTTGACAACTGACACTCCTGTCACCATAGCAGCCTTGTGCGTTTTTCGTCTACGCTCTGAGCAGTGCGTCTTTCACAGTGAAGTGACCCAAGCACTGTAGGTCAGACTGAATTCAGGTCAATGAGGATCGTGCAGGCTGTCAGACTGTATTTGTATCAATC
This sequence comes from Haplosyllis leylae, assembly GCA_038406175.1. Classification (NCBI taxonomy): domain Eukaryota; kingdom Metazoa; phylum Annelida; class Polychaeta; order Phyllodocida; family Syllidae; genus Haplosyllis; species Haplosyllis leylae. The sequence continues at coordinate 30,558 of JBCAUG010366151.1, forward strand.
AGATAGATTGATTGCCAGTGGGCCACTACTCAGGAAATAAATTTATATAAACGGAACAGAATTTGTTCGGTATTTCTGCGCTGATCCTGTTAAAAATTGCTACTCAAGCGGTAAGATTTCCAAATTTATGTTCAGAATTAAATTGACTACATATATAGCTTTCCTGACATAGCCAATGCAGTTTGCAGTGGCACAGTGCGAAGGCTTTTTTCTTTTACATAAGATATCATATTTTTAACGTGAAAATGAAAGCAACTAAAGTGTGACTTCTTTTGTCAAGCATATCAACGGATGGCTATTAGAAAATGTTTTGCTTTGAATTTGTCAGGTAATTTAGATAGTTGTTCTTTGTGATTGAACAAGTGACTTTTGGTCAGGAAAATAACTACAGTACATACTTGGACGTTGTCCAAGTGGGGCCGTGATCAATTATGGATCTGTGCAGAAAGGACAGGCTTCGTCAATATCATAAATTGTACATGTTAAACACATTAATACTATGCAGTTTTAGAGATATGAAATACATTTGTTCCTAACTGTTCAGAAATACGAACACTCATTGCCATTCCGTGTGGGGTAAACGGGAGAAAGATTTTGGATAAAAATAGGTGTCCGTTGTTAATCTTTCCTACCGTTCTGGTGGTGTACTTTTTGTGAAAAGAATTACCCTATTTGTGGATGTGCATTTGTAAATCCAACAGGGCGATCGAGCTCTTAGATGGTGCAAAAATGCAGAATAATAAATATTCCAGTACTGTTTTTTGCTTCCATAGCATTCAGCTGTTTACAAAAAAGTGTACTACAATGACTCGACTTGAACGGTGACGAATTGGCTGTGTGTGAGATGGAAATACCAAATTGTTACTTGTAAATTTAATTATCGTGCGCCCCTTGTGCATTTTAGATTAGTGATGAATGTCAAACTCTAGAAGTGCTGTGTGAAATTGTCAGTACTTTCAACAATCCCCAAAAGTTAGTTAAAGGTTCCCTTCTGTGGTCATAGGATAGCTTACACGACGAGTAATGAAAAGAACTCGGAGCCTAATGTACCGTACTCTTCACCAAATGGTAAGTTTACGTAGTATGGTACTTAAGCGTACTACAGGCGCTAGCTTTGATGTTAAGATGGCAAAATTAAAAATACTTCGTAAATTGGAAAGTCCTTCAATACGGGTCAGTTTTGTCGAGCATTGATTAATGGTTTGGTCATATTGTGCTCAATTTTTACAGAAATACTTTTAAAGGTTTGAAAAATTGCATTAAAATAATGGGAACAAATTTCTTTGTCATCCACGTTGCTAGAAAAAATTTAAAGAAGGCTTGCAAGTCAGTTGAATTGCATATTTTATGCTTTATTTGTTCCATACTGTTTCCCCATTTGAATCACTAGTAAAAGAAGAAAAGTAACAAGCAAAAAAAATAGAAGAACGCGACAAATTAAAGGAATATTTAAGAATCTTTCAACAGACGCAGGTGCTGTATACAGACTGTTTTTGCGTGGAAATAATCGACAATAATGTGGATTCATATGTTAAAAGAACACAGCTGCAGAAGACTGTGATCACAACAAGTGTTTACTTTCCATAGAAGGCATTTTAGAAAGTATTAAATATGTCGTAAACACTGAAAGTGACATACCATGGTCACTGAATTGTAATGGAGGGTAAATGTCCAGGGTATGTCCTCATCTGGCATTATTCCACATTCACCACAGGGTACAGCCCCAGGGGGTAGGGTTGTTTTCAGTATTAACAAGAAGAGATTCAGTATGGTATTGACCAATTACAATGGACACCGCCCTGTTGATTTGGCCAAGTGCGAATACACATGTGTATACGATATGCTGGTTATTTGATAGCATCTCTTCAGGTAACGGACCATTTTTGGGTTTTTACTGACCAAGATGAAATATTGCTGTCACCATGTTATTAAAGGAAATTTTAATTGAATATTCATTTTAACACGCTTTTTACGTTTGTAAAGACGGTTTATGGGAAGCTTTTCAAACGCAACACGTGAACATTTTGGAGATGTTAATCACTAATGCTGCTAATGGAAACGTTTCTAAATATGGAGGATTTACAAATTATGAAAGCGTGTATCGTACAGATACAAATCTCACAAAGACTTGCAAGATTTGTACAAAAAGCGAATATTTCGTGACTGATAATTTCGATAAGATTTATATCTGTGTTAATTAATGTTTCGGTCGGTGCGAACGGGATAATAAGTGATCTCAGTGACAGGATTGGGCGCGTCAAAGAAAGAAAGCAAGATAGCACGGGATGCTGTGATTGGTGTGGAATCAGATCAGGAAAATACATATTGAACCTTTTAATAGGGGCAAACATAGGAGATTTTCACCTGATCTAGTCAATAGAACCAGATGACTGATCTATTCCCGCCGATGTAGTATATAATTTGCCTGCAAGGTAAATGGAAAGTGTGAAAAGAATGTTTCAGACAATGATACCTGAGGCACTGGGAGATTCTGTGTATTCATTTCACCTTCAATTAAGTTTACGTATTTGACAGACCAAGCACCGGGGGTCTTGATCAATATTTTACTCTATTAGGAAAAGCAAAGTCTACGAGTGAAATAACAGTTGATCCCATTTCCCTAAACGAGTATGTTATTCCAAGTGGAATAATCAAAGAGGATTTATATTTAATGTCAGATAGGAATTTCCATTTGTGGGTAATGCAGTGTTAACCACGTGCAATATTGGTGATAAGAAGAGATTAGTTCTCAGCTGTTTGAAGTAAACATACAAGCGCCGTTGTCATAAAATATGTTTTAATCCCTTTCATGAAAACGACGTTTGGAATGGAAAATTAGTTAGCAACAATCGTCTGTGTGCACAAATGGCATGTAAATGAGCAGTTTTCCATTCACTTTTTAAAAGCTAACTTGAGTTGAATCGAAGTTTTCATGGGTCTATAAATTGTGCTAATGTCATCGAGTTTATTATTGACGTTTTGAATTTATTTTAAAATGCTTAAAGTGTCAGTAATGGGGGAAGATTGCAGTTGATGGATTTTCGTCCTTGGTCGTGTTCGCAGAAATTTGTAGTGGATGAATCATTTTATTCTGGATCTGAAGGACCGAAGACATAAGGTAGTCAGAATAGACTCCAATCAATATGAGACGAGAAACGTTTTACAAATGTTACTTCTGGCTGAAGTCGTCTCAAAGTTTTTTATTCTTTTTTAAGTACATAAAAAATTTGATCAATAGTCATTGTAGATTTTTTTCTCGAGTGGGTGTGTATCCTCGGCAAAGGGCAGAATTTTTTTTTTTTTTGCGCTTGCAGATGTTTAATAATATTGTGGGTTTATATAATTATCAATCATCATATGAATTATGACATGTAGCAATAAGTGTATTCTTATTGAGGTTTTTTACTTAAGATTCCCCACATTTACATTTCCAGTCGCACGTGAATCTGCGATAGCGGTCATTTGTGGAAAATAGTCAAACTATTCAAATGAAAAGTTTATAATTCAGTATTACAATGTCCCACAGAACACTTTTCTCTAATTTGGTCACCTTTTGTATTGACTTCAGAAAACATGACAGCAGGTATCAGAAGGCTGCAGTTTTCAGCAGATAGGTTGGTCACCATGGAAACTAGCATGATTAGATATTATCCAGCATTATGGAACAGAAATCTAGATAACATTTTCCTTTCCTTTTTTGTTCAAAGCAAACATCATGTGGCATGTTGCCTGTTTTAGGCAATTAATCAATTTTGCAGTGGACGCTTACAAGCTTACTACAAATATCCTCAAGGTACTCAAAATAAACACTGGTAAGGATCGTGTCGAAGGACGTAATGTACAAAAAGGTTGTGTGGTGTCCAAGAAGTGTCACAAAGAAGCAATTAATCGCCATTCCTTTTGTACAGGCAACAGAAAATTGAGCCGAAAAATCAATGGAAAAGATGAATTTTAAATGAACAGAACTTGACCTCAAAGATGTGGGATGCTGACCTCTATTTTACTCTGGAAGTGACCATGCCTTTAAGATATATTTCACAGTGATGTCATTGTGTTCAGAAAATACCTACGGAATATACGGTACTTATATCTCAGTATATTTTGGCCATGGGTACACAAATCATCTCGTGATGATGGTACATTGTGAGTACACATGAGATGTGTTGAGCGCATTTGTGACACAGCTACATTAGTGAATTGCTTACTACGTGCATTACGGGCCATAAACGGAATGCATGGTCACAAGTATATGTCCTCATAAATCGTTTGTGGACCATTTGGGTTCCTTGTGGCAATACTGTAACCAAGTGTGCCAATAACATGCAGAAACATGCAGAAATAATTACATTTACCAAAAACGTTGCCAAAAAGAGGAAATGTAGCAACATTTATTATTCTTTCCACTGTCGCAAGATCCATACAGAGAAGATCCCTAATAGCCTGAACTAGACAAATGCTTTTCTGTACCTTCCGCCATTTGTGTTAGCCATGAAATATTTATTCGTGTTCCCATTGTGGGTAACGCCAAAATATATAAATATATCCCCAGAGGCTCATTTATCAGCGCCTTCACTTCCTTGCTTGCGCAGTGCATTGCTTTCTACGGCCGCAAGTAAATGGTGTTTGTATTGCTTCATTAAGGACTGAAGCTATTGTGTTCCACGAACCAGTTGTTATTATGAAGCGGACGGTCTTTTCTCCATGTCTCGTCGTTTCATTATGTTCCTCCTGAAAAAGAGAGAAAAAAAAGCTCCCTCTTTGTTTGGGAATAAGCAACAGGAAGTATTTCAAGCATGTGGCTGTGTTCTTTTCTAATTGTAAGTAAAATTTAGTTGTGTGTACAATATTCTTCTAAGTCCATACATGTGTCAGTCCACTGATGACCGACTGAGAGGTTTCAACGTGTACATGTAGGAATGCTTGAGCTGTTGCTTCTCGTTTACTTGAAGAGAGTAAGTGTGATCTCATAGAATAACAGAATCTTGTTTGTGAATGAACTGTGATTGTTGATAGCAGCACGGAGCATCCCGTTTTCCTCTTGGATAGTAGCAAAGGAATTGAAGTCGTGACCTTAAAGCAGGGTATTAATCCTAGAAATGGTCTTTATGACTTGTTTTTTGAATCGTTACTTTCAAACTGAATACAGTAAATATATATGCAGCAATTTTGCAATTAAAAATATTGATGAATCTGCTTGAAACGTTGATATTGTGAGTACTTGTTTTCATGAGGAAATTGGATAACAAGAGAACAAAAGGCAGGCTCGGTGCACCTGTGCAGAAGGAAAATTCGTTTTGAGGACAGGTAGTTAGTTATTGGTAAGAAGATAGTAATTTGGATTCGGCAAAGGAAGTACAGGTAGAAAGGTTTTCCATCATGTCAAGTCTCGTTTCCGCGTTGAAAACTACCTTCAGGAAATACGAACAACCTACATGGAACTTTTATCCCAAAGAGGATTACGTTTTTCTTAATTAACTTGCAGTTGGAAGATAGCACAGGGAGGAAACGTTTAGGTGAATATCAGATAAACGCTTAACAGTGTCGCGTAAGGCATTAAAGACAGTAAAAACAGCAACGGGAAAACGACTGCACCAGATAAAAGAGGCATCTCAAGGGAAGTTAACCACAATGCTAATATGATATAGATGCTTATTGATCCAAGAACAGGTTCATTTTAGGATAGATTTTTGATTGCGAGAGAAACACAATATTATTCACCTGAATATAAGGTGAAGCAAACAGCGTTGTTCGTGTGGTCGAGTGAAGTCAAGGTAACAGTAACACCTGTCGTACCGGCTAATGTTACTCGTTACTGACAGCGGACTGAGAAGGAACAAAGTGGATGCTCAGAGATCAAAGCTGAAGATCACATTTGCAGGGATTAAGGATTATCTGGGATTATCCCATGGAAAGCATGGCATGTTTTAGAAGTGAAGTAAAAATGGATAGTTCGAGCCTCTTCTAGGCTGTTGCGATAATCTGTTTTCTTATCCAGGTACTGCCTGGTGTACGTTATATGAGTCATCGATTAGTAATAATAAATATTACTAGTTAGAAAATGACTCATTCAAGAAAGTATTTCGCCTAATTGTGTCAAAACAAATAACCCCAAAAACCAGCTCTGGAACATGTGCGTGAAAGGTAATTTATTGTCCAAAAATGGAAAATGAATTAAATATGTCGCTTCGTTACATACTAAATTTCATAAGGAGACAGAGGAAAAAGGATGGTGTTGATAGTCATAATGCTCTCCGAGATGTTTTGCTACTTTTACTAAAGGTGGCACCATAGTCTAGTCACAATGTTACCTCAAATAACTGCAGAACTGTACCGACATAAAATAGATACGGTATATGCATAATGAAATATTTTTCATTTTAGACTAACGATTGTTTCCACTTCTTCTTGCAGGAACTGGAAGCAACTTGAGCGTGAATCGTAACAGCAGAGAGTCGTCACGGTCAACTTCACCGGCTAGTGCGTCCGGGATTCCTACCCCAGGTGGGCGTGGTTTAGCTGCAGGACGCAGTTCGTCGCTTGGCGACCATAGATATAACTCTACGAGTACCAGCTCATGTGCTTCATCCAGTGCTTCCGGTCAGATTCTTGCTTTTGGTGTCGAACACGAATGATTTCACGAAAGACATAAAAATTATCTCTCAAATGTTCAGAAAGACTTTAAAATTCGATTCGATTCTTGCTATGGTATTGACCAAAATTTTGATAAACTCCAAAAAGCCCAGTGGTCTACAGAGTTTTGGGCATCATTTTCATTCAGTTTGGTGAGTAAACAGTGAAATATTCGTCTTCGTTGCACAGTTTGGGTATATCAGGGCATCTTTACCGTATGTTGTGGTTCAATTGTCCAAAATTCCATCCGTTTTACAATCCGATTTACTCTTCTCTGAAGGGTAGCCACCCACCTAGCTTGTAAATTGCATGGAAAATGACGGAATGTGGTGGTTGCTTAGGGGAATTCGGTACCAAACTGCATTTTACAGATGGGTGCAGAGTGCATTTTGCTTTACCAAATCATATACCTGCAAAGAACCCAGTGTTAACATCCATCGTACATACATAAAGTGTATTTAAATGTCCAAATTTTGTGCAATATTTTTATAGTTTGACTAATAAAATTATTCGATCATATGTGATGCATTTAATGTGTGTTGACTTTCAAAGTAATGTTATTGTAGGGTCTGGGTCATCAAGCGGTGGAGCCCAGCGTAGTGCCTCAGCAAGTCGTGCCTCAGCGGGCACTGGAATACCAGGCGTAGCCAATAAACAGAACAACAATTCCATGTTGGACAAATTCAAATTCTTCAAAGACAAAGACAAAAGTAAGACAAGTGGAGGAAAAGGAGCTACCACTACTAAAGGTGCTAATGCAAAAGGAAAGGACAAGAGGCTTAGTGATGAAGGTGGAGCTGGGCCCTCAGGGGCATCGACTCCCCAAGAAAGCAAGCTACCAAATGGCCATGTGTCCCGGTTAGCAGTCCCAGAAAGTGGTGCGGGAGGCCGAGAGAGCCCAAAACCCGGAAAAGACTTGAAGGAAAAGAAATCCTCAAAATTATCTCTCGGCAGTAAATCTAAGAAACAAGAAGTTTCAGATGGTGCTACCACAACTAGTCAAACAGAGTCACAGTTGCAAAAGCGCGGTGCTATACCAACCTCCAAATCAGTATCGGGTTCCACGTTGAAGAAAGCCAATGGATCCACCAGTGCCAAACTTCAACCGTCGTCAAGCGTACAGGCGAAATTGGACAAGAGTGCCACCGCTTTACCTCAGAGGGAAAGCAGTCCGTTACAAACGAAAAAGGGTGTCACCAAAATAGCAGGCATCAACAAGGCGAACCTGTCTGGAAAAACGAAGAGCAGCGCAAGTTCCTCTGCCGGCAGTACTTTAAGTCTTGGAGGGTCATCTTCGGCAAGTTCTGGAATACCAACCCCAGGATTGAGCAGTATCCCCAAGCCTGGTAGCAGGTCATCGTCCAAGCCTCCCTCAAAGGAAGAAGGCAAAACAAGGTCTGTGTCAAGAGAAAAGTCCAAAGACCAGTTGACTAAAAGAGAAAGTGGAAGTGAGCCTAGTGTGCAGGGCAGACCCATGTCGCCCATGGGTCGTCCAATGTCACAGAAACAGCAGCAACAGCAACAGATGCAGCAACAGCAACAACGACTTCAACAACAACAAGCACTTCAGCAGCAGAAAGCTCAGCAGGAGTTGCAGCGAAGATCTGCTGACACGAGGGTAAGCGCTGGTCACTATGGTATCAGACCAGGTGATGCAGCCACACAGGCACATGCTGAGGCTGTAGCACAACATCATGCTGCTCACCAACTACATGCTAAGCAACAGCAGCAACAACAACAACAGCAATTGCAGCAACAGGCTAAACAACAGCAAATACATCAGCAGCAACAACTACAGCAACAAATGCAACAGCAGCAGCAACAAAGACTATCACATGGTTCAATGATAGCTATGGGTAAAAATGCCAAAACTCCTCATCCAAATAAAATATCACAAGGTTTAAGTCAACATCCTCAATCCCCTGTTGCCAACACCCAGCCCCAGGTGCCCGTGGCGTCCTCGCAACAACCTGTAATGTCACCACAATCTCGTACCCCGAGAGCAGCTGCATCAAAACCAACAAAAGTGGACAGCGATACACAAACAAATGTTTCTGCAATTAACAGGGTTATTACCCCATCTAGAGATGCGCTTACAAAGGGCATAAATGCAAGTAGTTCTCAAACAGCACCAAACAAGGCGCCTAACAAGGATCAGAGCAACCACAGTTTAACGTCAAATGACTCTGCGACAGTGAGCAGTAGTGGCGAGTCTGGTAGTAACTCGCATAGCACTTCTAACAGTAACAATACCCATTCTTCCAACGACAGCGTCATATTCAGACCGTCTAGTGCGGATGAGGGAGAGTCCGGGTTGGAAAGTGACGCTGGTCATAGGCAGAGAATTGCAGGCCAACAACAGTCAAACAGGCCACCAGTGCAAGACCACATTGCTAATCTACGTAAAAATAGTGCCAATTCACAGGGAAGATCTACGGTGATGTCACCTCAGAGTGGAAGGAAGGAGACGACATTTGGTGTTAATGATGTTAGAACTGAAACCAAGAATGTCTTTCAGAAACAACATACTAAATCCCCCAAAGAGACCACATTTGCCGAAAAAGATGAAAGTGACGAAGTGCTCATTCAGAACATTAAGCCAATGCAACCCATCTTGCGAGCCTCACCCTATGCCTATCTCAACATTGGTAAAACCAATGCCTTGCCACGACCCTCTTTCCATATCTCAACTACGCTTAGTTCACAAGTGTCGAGTCTTGCCCACAGCCAGAGTGCTTCCAGTCGTCTCGGTGTCAATCGGCCTCTAATCGATCCCACCAAGTACTCGCTGACGCACCTGAACCTTAAACGGAACGCGCTGTCGAGCTCCCGCAGCGTCCAGGACGATGACTGCATGTCCGACGCCGATTCCACCGATCTTGCTGCCGGTTACATGTCAGACGGCGACGTCCTCAGGTCCAACCACCTGGATGATATCAACAGGTATTTCTTGTCCGTCAAATATCCGTTAAAATATGTCCCGGTTTTTATTGTGTAGAATGTCTTCGTTTCCTGTTTTATGTAGATATTTTAGGATAACACCGGATTTTTCCATCATTATTATTCACTTGAGACCTGAAGGAATTGTTTATTGTACAAAGCATAGATGATAGTTTGAAGAATTTATACTTCATTTGATGATTTTTTATCGTTTTCTTTCGTTTGTTCACTTTGTAACGATGAAAGATGTGTATGTTACAGCGGTTACATGAGCGAAGGTGGCGCATCGCTGTACGCTAAACGCATGCAGCAGCGATTTAGAGAAGGCATGGCGGCCGTCAAGGAGTGTATGCAGAAATCTAGCGGATTAGTTGACGATGATAGGTAAGTTACATATTATTTTTACGCAACACTAAACTTCGTCAACAATTGTTCAGATTTTCACAACCGTCGCACTAATGGTTTCGTGTTTGACGCAGTCGTTTTACTTTAATCAAAATGAAGAGGGCACTACTTGTTTGCCCATCTAATTTTATGGGTTAAATCTCGCCTTGTGAAATTAGGTTTATCAAAACTGATAACAAGGAAATAAATAGCCATACCAGAAGTCATTAGATTAATTAATTTGACTATTACGAAATGTCATTCATTTCATAATTGTTCTGCAAATGTTAATTAATAATTTAATGTTTGAAGCTATTGAATTTTTCATTAAATTTTGGTGCCCAACTGACGTACGTCAATCTTCTCATAAATGACGGCACGTAAACGTTCATGTGTCTCTCCAAAAAGAGTAACAATTTTCAGTTGTTGTAATCTTAGGCTCCATCATCTTAATTGGCATTATTTTGATGTGATTATAACAAAGACTAATATCCTCTCTTTTGATGTCGTATCAATTTGATGCTCATTTTCTATTGATTCCGGCAATTAAGTCATTTTGCACGCAATTTATATTGACATAGCATTAAAGCGGTTTAATAGTGTATTTTTGCTGCTAGTTTTTTGTGTGTTCAAATGCAGCTGGCATTAGGAATTTAGTTCAGTCTGCTTCTGATGTCGAGTTCAGTTAGATGTTAAGAATATAGCGTTAGAATAATGTATAATAACAATTGGGATAAAAATTGGGAGGAACTTTTGGAGTATTGCTATCAGTGCTGGGATGACTGGGACAGGTAATACGTTATTGTGAATCCGTTGGTGTTTATAATTCAAAATTTCCAATGCAACACTTCCCAAACTTGAATAATACTGTCTCGCCATGTATTGTGGATGTAGTGTCAAATTTATGATCCAATCATGGCCCTTTATTAGGTAAATTATGACCTGTAAAGGCTTTGACTTTGTGAGTATGTATAAATAACATTGTACATTAGCGAAGTATGCTGGTATGATTGCATTTGTGAATAAATGATAAAATCACAGTTGGGTTTGGCTGATAAAAGATACAATCTTGAGGCTAAACATTTTTTGTTCCGTCATTCCGCAGTTATTTTCTGAAAACAAGATTTGTGTAAACGAAAGGTTTTTTACCTTATCAAAATGCAACGATTGTACGGGCCTATTGACCATACAAGCTTACAATGACCAAAAAGAGCACACGTTAGACGAAACTTGAAAGACCCTGGTCAGTGTAATAATTTACTACCTCGGGCAAAAATAATGGATGGTCAAAGGTAGAAAATAATTTCATTGAGATAAGAATACACGGTGAGATCGCGAGATCGATCAGGGTAGAATTACTAGAAAAGTTCGCAATTCAAATTTTTGATGGTTTATTATTTACTCATTGCTCGGGGGCTCTCTGAGGTCCACTGGTCAAGACATGTACAACAATGTGTTTGTTAGTATAGACTTTTGTGGACTATGAAAACACGCTCTTTTGTTGGGAGGGTTTACTATTTCCTTGTCCTGTGGTATTTCTAACGTGTTTCTACACATTATGAAGACTTTTTTCTGCATATTGAGGAGGCCTTTTCGCCAAAACCACTGTACTTAGAGCTTTTTACAACAATGAATGTGTACTTTTTCGCTTGGAAATATTGTTTAAACTTGATTTCACCTCAGTTGTACTTTTCAAGGACTCTCCATTGGAAGGTTTTGAAATACTGACTGATACAGAGGTAAGAATTTGGCAAAATTGTAGTGGTACATGTAATTTTGCTTGCTTTAGTTTGTTGAGAGCCTCCTTTTCGAATGGAATGTAGCATATGGCTTGAAGGCATCCCAAAGATTTGCCATTTTCATTTCAGACAAATGAAGGGGTAGGGTACTGACTACACCATGTGTACCCATTTCAGTACAAAGTTGCATTAAGTAGTGAAAACTAATTTAATATCTCTATGGGCCTGGAGTTAGCAACGATATGGGTGTCAGAAATTACGGGTATGTCTCGGACACCCCGCCATATTTAATGATTGCCCACCCTGCCTCCTCTTCAAGATCTGTCCCCAAGGGTTAATATTGTACAGAAAAGGTTAGACTGTCTGGTATGCTTGTTTTGGAGAATGGGGCATCCTTATACTTTGAAGCCCCGGGGTTTTAACCCAGGGTTCATAATGTATCAGTGCCCTACACTAGGGGTTAGAAGATAAACCAAGTGCTCTCGTTTCGAAATTTAACGAAATTTTAGTTAATTTTGAATGGGGGATATTACAACAGATCCATCAATCTACGTTAACAACTGCGTAAGTGTTGCCTTTGAAAAGTGAACGACGTTTGATTTGCGAGACATTTGCTTATTTGGCTGAGGTAGTGCAAGTCTGTGCATTGTGTGGGTCCCTTGTATGAATTTAACAATTGGTCGGGCGCTATATCTATTTCTCTTTCGCACTGAAATTTATTTGTGCATGTGTGCGGAATAAATTTGGTGGGTGCAGTTTATCACCGTAGTGATGTTCAACTAACGTCAGCTCTTCAAGCAAAAAATTCCTATGTATTGGAATATTTCAATAGAGTTGTGTGTCGGCAAGTTGGATTAAATAAATGAATGAGTTTCTGGAGCAATGAGCACTTTGTAATGGCGAATAATAAGAAGTGACAGAATTTGTGTATGACAATGTCTCTGAACCTGCTACACCTGGGAGGATATCTTTCTGCAATTGGAGTTGTATGATGTATGTTTTCTTCGCTAACTTTGGACAAAACACAGCGAAAGTTCCCCTGGGGTACTGATAAGCATTGACACAATGTACATTAGGGAAATAATACATGAAACCAAAGGTATCTCGTGTGACATTCTTGCGGATTTTGGTACTAGACTCTTCGCAACAGTTTTGGCTGTTACCAAGCAGCGAGATAACTTTGAATAGTCGAAGCCAAATATTTTCAAGTTGTTGATCGTTGTTGTGCTGAAATCTGCCATATTTAGCAATGACTTATGTTGTTGGTGCCAAACAAGGGTTCTATAAAAGGACAGACACATTAGCTGAAGGATCGTCGACCTTTTGTCATGGTAAGAAAATTACATAACTTACTTGGACGTCTTTTCTAGGCTTTACAGGTTATAACGATAGGTTCGCGTGGCGTGAATTCATCATGAAGACCATTATGATGTGATTTCAATTCGCACATTTAGAATAGATCTTGACGTGACGATAAAAAACGACCAGTTCTGAAACTTCGTTAGATTACTTATTGTACGTCAGTTTTGCTGCGTGTTGTTGAATTAGATCATCAACGTAGAATGACCAAAACCAAAAATAAAGCAAAATTTATGATAATGGAATAATTAACTGTGATTTAGATGTGTGTGTGTACAGCATTGTGAATTTTCGATGTTTGTCGTTGTTATTTCTCTGACACGACCATTAAGTTTATGGCTTTCAAAATATCATTATTACAATGAAGAAAAATTGGTTAAATATCAATTTCTTTTTACCATGGAAGGTACATTTATTCCACTTGTTGTAAAAATGAAATCATTGTTACATTTAAGTGGTCCTTGTAACCAAATAGTGTAGTTTAATTATGAAATTGGTGGGTCAAATATGACAGTGTCTCCTTAGAGTTGGGGTGGACCGATTGCATGTTGTGTATGGAAACAAAGTAACCTATGCTTTTTTCGCTTTTTAGGCATGTTACGGTGACACAGACCATTAACTTGAATAATTTGTTGAGCTGATGACAAAAATGTACCATATTTTACCTAACGTGCAAGAAGTTTGAAACTTTAACTCTTGACGAAAAAAGAAAGAAGGAAAAATACTGCGACGTGTATGTTATGATTCCCTCAGACAAATTACGAAATTTCCATTACGAATAACAATAGGTCAGCTCATCATCGTAAATGAGGTAATACCTAAGAATAAAGACCAACATAGGTGAAACATAGGGAACAATTTCCTTGCATATGTCATGGTAGTAAATCATATCTGTCTTTGGATATCCATATCCAACGTGGCTTATTTCCAAATATTACCTTCACAGTATGCATAATATTATCATTAAACTTGGTACAAAGGAATTGTTCTGTACTGAGTGCAGACATTAGAAGAGATAAAGGTACATAGCGTGTTGTTACCTGATTAGGAGAGGAAATGTCTGTGTCAAAAATGGGCAGATATTTTTTGAAGAGTTGTTGGTAATTTACCAACTGTGTGTGTGTTTATGAACGTTTCTATTTCATTTCGAGCCAAATGTATTGTTGAAGATTTCATCTAAAGAGACCACGGAATGTGTGTGTCTTCTGAGAGTTGGGGTGTAACTGGATAAACTAACTGTCGAATGCAGTTTGCCACTTCTTTCAAAGTTAGGAAAATCAATTTGATGAACAACTGAAAAGCTTTGGATAGCGCCACAGTCTGCACAGACGAAGCGCTTTGGGATGTCTTACAGTCAGTACCACGAAAGGATGATGGAATATTTTAAAAGTTATTTCAGCTTTCGGTAAGTGTCCTCTGACGTAGGTTATAAATTCTAAACCACCGAGGGTCAAGTTTTCTACGAACTATTTCATAAAGATTTTTAACATCGGCCTAAATTGGATGAATTAGAGAAAGAAATTGAACTTCTTTGTGTAGCATTCTTGTGTAATTACACCACACACAAAGAGCAACTTTTTCAGCAAAACTACTTATGGTCCTTTATCTTCTGCCAGTGGTTCCCTTTTTTGCTAAAAGATTTTCCTTTCAGTTTGCTGGTTCAAGAATTTACATCTTACTTTTAACCCAAAAAAACGGTCCGTAGCAAAATGCGTGCAGTGTCTGAGCGCCGCAGGGCTTCCTGTCACCAACTTGTAAAAATTTTCATAAAAAGATGACTTGTAATATGTTGCTGAGATTATTGTGATCATGAACAAAGATGGCTCTCAAACATTCCAGTCACCCGATGGAAGAGAGGTGTGAGAGAAATTCCAATTGCTTAGAGGTGGCATAGGAAATGTTTGAATATACCTTTGATATCAAATCAAGGTGTTTCATTACAAAAGCTTTAAAGAAACTAACAATTTATTCCAACCGGGAACTTTAAAAAATATGAGGCAACCTACTTTGAGTAGAAGTATTATTACTCAGAGTTCTTGATATTTTATTTTAGCCCATCAAATTTTCGTCTGAAACCTAAAGAACTTGACAATGTGGGATATCATGCGGACTCAGGAATTGGTAAAATATTCAAATGTCTAAATACTTTCAAAGATGCTCACTTTGGGTGTATCTGGAAAATATACTGATGAGTTGTTATTGAAGTAGCAGGATAAGATACAGTACATTTAACAGCAAAGGGGCGTGAATATCATTGAATATTGGTTGAGGAAATTACAAAAAGTTGGGTACAGATGCTAATCGTATTGTTATAAACCTGACAACCTTACACAAGCGAATTTTCCCACTTCCAACCCCACCCTTCTCTTGCTGAGTTCGCATAGAAAACATCATTTGCTTTTTTCATCATTTTTCTCCCAAGTTCTATATGACGTGTGAAGTAGCTTACGCTGTGGAACCAGGTCATCTGACTTTGTGATGAGTAGGTGCTGAACCAGAAGGAGATGATAAGCCTGCAGCCGCAGCTTTGTTGCAGCTTTTCCTCAGAATGAAAACAAGAATATTTGTTTCAAAAACTTTACATCAGGGTGACACGTCATGGTTTAGAAAATTAAAATGTTAAGGATCCAAACGGAAACCCATTAGAACCATAAAAAATCCCCTTTGCCAAATTTCTTTTTTCACATTTATGTGGCATACATGTGCCAAATATATTAAAAGAATTTACATTAATGTTTCTAATAAAAAGTAACTGGTTATCACCAGACTAAATTGCTTTACTTGATAGAAGTTAAATTACCCTGAGATAGACCATTTTAAAATATGACACGAGATGAATTGTGAAGATCTCACTTTTCAAAAAATTCCCAAGCCCTATTTAAATTTGTGAACAAGACTCCCTGTAAAGACAGATCGAAAACCTTCCCTGAGCACATTAAAAGAGAACTTGTTTTGGACAAGGCGGACAACAGAAAGTGATGGAAAAAGTACTTTGAAATGTCATCTAACTTAACACGGTGAGACGAGATTTTTACATTTACATCCATGTGTTGCCCATGATTACTGGTTCTGAAATTGGCTTCTAGAATTATAATTGGCTTATAAAAAGATCATATGTTCGTACAAGACGTCGGAAAAGAGACTACAATTAGTCTCGATTTCCATTATTACGTCTTGAACCTTGCTAGAATTTACGTACGCATTGATTTTCTGGCACCAGGACATTTTCTGACTGCTACGGTACAGCGTTGAGTTTTAATTACTTGGTAAACAAGCCTGAATTTGCCTGGTTCACTCTGTTTACTCAATACACATCAATTAAAAGGGCCCAGTGACTCATTTAACCTAATTATCTGGTATCTCTCCTTTGTGAAATCGAATCACGATGATCCCACTTCAAAGTGACGTCTGGGTGATCTGGCTGTGTGTTCCTTTGGAATTCCATCTCTGATCTCATCTGAGTTGATTGGAAACAAAAACAAACAAGGGATCAATTTCGACAGGGTATTGCATAATAATAAATACCATTGTTGTTGATGCGAGTCTGCATGTTAAACAAAGAAGGGATTCCTGCTTTTTTGGTTTTTGGATAATGGAATGGTTTCGTTAAAGTACTTAAAAACATAAAATCACAGATCGGGAAACAATGTATAATGATTTCTAATTTTTTGTACGTGGACAATTAATGGTTGACTAACACGCACACTTCTGCTTATGGTATTGAATTTAAAGTGAGTCACAAGATGAATGATTACTAGCTGTTCACCATGTAACGATGGGTGCCAATTTATAGACAAAGGGAAGAAACGAGATACAGCTCTGCAAAATACAGGTGTCAGTGGCGAGTAACGTTACAGATGTCACGGCTGAAGTGATGCAACATGTACACCAAAGTTCGACGTTGACAGCTTCACGAATCCAGGAAGCTCTCACTGTCGGATAACCAGCGCACTGTCATATCATATTTCATATCTGTGTTTGCGCGAAGTGCCAGCTTCTTCTGGAAGACGATGGTGAAACATTGGACGGAATCAATTACCAAAGTAGATATCAATTACCAAAGTAGATATCAAGTCGACGCCTTTTGATTTTGGAAATGGAAGACGATGAGTCACAACGTCTTTTTTTAAGAAGCTGGAGCGCAGGAAAAACCACAGTGCAGTCCCAGGTGTGTTTCACGTAACATTGGTACCGCCGCGGGCGGAGGGTGTCTTTGATTGTGGATTATTCACCCATAGAAGAACCCAAATTTCAATATTAATTTCTCTTTTTATGTGTTCATCAACTATGTTCATTTATAGTCTATTGGTAGGCTGTGTCATTAATGCAGACATGAGTCACACCTGCTTAGTATGAGCCTGAACGCCAAATAAGGGCAGCTTCATCCAGCATAATGTTACTGATGGTGTCATTATTGGTAGATTCATTTGGAGTTGAATGTCTAATTCATTGCTCATATTTCGAGTATCGATCCAGCCTTTTGTTTAAGTAAAAACACAGCGTTACATCACGTTACATTTTAAGGCTAAATGTCTTACTCATCCTTTCATATCGATAAAACCTGGTTGTCTTCAGAGAAACTCGAAGAGGAGCGAAGCTGTTCGTGATGGTTGAACTCCTTTCTCGGACAAATTTTCTCGGACCTTGGTTCGATAAATGTATCTTTTGTGTTTAAAAGTGCAGCTGTTGCAACAAAGATTTTTTTACATCAGGTTGTATTTACACACTAGAATATAAGCTGCAGATGATTAGGAATTTTATTTGTGAAACTGAAGGATTATTATGACAGGGTGAAGCTGCTCCAGGATGGGAGGTAATTCCTATGTTTTGAGGTGTTTGATGTGTGAATTCTATAAAAGCGTTTGCAGACTTAAGTAGTCAGTTAAATAATAATGTAGCTTTAACCAAGGTCCTCTGTAGAAACCTTTGAAATGTAGAGTAGAAAGTTCAGATATGAAAAATTTTTGAGATGCAATCAGTGAAGTGAACTTCACTTAGATGAAAGACGTTGCGTGTGAGGGATTTGGATCATTGGGTTTTACGTAATCTTTACTTGAGAGTAACTGCACTTGGTCCTGGAAACTGCAAGCCTGTCAAAGTCGAAGGTTACAGTTGGTGCTTGAGGGTGTTAGCCCTTCAGGTACAATCGTCTGCCGAGACCTGTTGCCTGCAGTAGTACCGCATCAGCACAACTGTTTCTGGTTTCATCATCTGCAGCCGCATATATGACAGCTTCTCCAGATGACCAACAACAAACATACCGCATTGAACAGTTTGCCCAAAACTTGCGGCATAAAGTACAGAAGTCTTCACTGACGGCGAATAGAAAGTACGTTCAGGCGCTCAGTCGGACAGGAATTTGGCTTCCGTTGAATGCTAATTCAACTGCAAATTACAAGTTAAAATGACGGACTGCATTCTTGTGACACGAAGAACCTTGACACAAGAGGATTGCCTTATTTAGGAGGCCATAAACTTAACTCGTGGCAGGTATGTTTTTACTTTGGATCTCGTTGGCAATGACTGAAGAGATTGTCTGTAACCAACGGACATGTTACTGAAGCATGAAGGTGTTGTTTTATAGAAAGTAGATGTCTGTCCGACATACCATATTTCATTGAAAGGTGTCTTCATCGGTCCATGTTTACAGCTCCTAGAAAGCTCCAACACTTCTGACATGTAGACAAGCTGTCAAAATCCAGTATTTCTGGACTTCATAGACCAGCTAGAGGTGTAAATTTAGGTGATAAATGGATGCACTTTCAGACCATTGCCAATGGCACTGGCAAAACAATCGATGTTTTTTGTCAGAAAGAATTGCACAAATGCTGACCTAAATTTCTGGGTAAAAAAAGTATGATTTTTACCTGCGCCAGACAGTTTGTTTGGCCTTGGCAAAAGCATCTTTACCCATTGAGTAGTTTACGTAAATTAATAGCTGTGTTAGACAGAAATATTTATAAATAGACAGAACGATACAGCGAGATATCTCAAAAACTGTAACAACCTGTCTTAGATTCAGCTGCGAAATTCTTGGCACGGGTATTGTTTTCCATTGTTTTCTGATATTCGTGGGCAGGAAATGCTCGGATTGTATGACATCCTGTGTTGCTAAAGTTGTACACCATTTATTAACAATCAACAAATATTCGACATGCAATGCAGATTGTGTCAAATTTTGCGAGTGTTTATTTCCAGGATGGGAAGCAAAGTTGCTGTTTGTGGCAAACTGGATAAAACGTGACCAAAAAGTATAGCTGGTAAATTGAGAATTATTTCTAATTTATATGGATTTGGCCGATTTGCTACGCGACAAGATCTGGCGTGTGGATGTTCAGGAAGCAATTTTAGCACCTAAGTTCTCATATTGAACTGACAAAGACCAGATTTTGAATTCCGGAGACCAGACTTTTTGTTCTGTGCATAACTCTGCAGGAAAGCTGCGATATTGGTTATACCATTGCAAATCCTGACCCAGATTTGAAGGAATTCGCTTCATTTTTACAGATTGAATACGCATGATTCATAGCATTATCAATAGGGTGATTTAGGGTAACTGATTGGCTTGTCGCGCCTATCAGATAAGACAGGGATCAGGTAAAATTAAAGGTACGTATTACTGATAAAAATGCCAAGGCAACAACACAATATTGAAAAGGCTGTGGTAACAAAACGGGGTTCCTGAAACGTTTAGAATCATTAATCAAAAGGATAATAAACTGTTTTGTTGATTCAGCAGAGTTCCCAATTTGTTATGTTTGCAGTGTTTGGTGGAGTAATGTAATTTTTCCAAGCACAGTTCCCTGAACGATACTCACTGATTGGTGCTTATGTTTGAGTCCAGAATGATTTACTGCAACTCACTCTTTCTGATTTAATGAACTCAAAATATTAACCATTGCTTCATGAAAACCTGAAATCACTCCCAATTAATTTCAAATCAACAAAGGCCAGACGCATCAGCAGTTTTTAGGCTCCAATAAAGCGCACCTTATTAGGTCTTGTGAGTAATGCAACTTGATGATGATTAACTTCAGTCTTGAAGCTTGTCATCCGTTCTGTGCGTCAATTAGCTAAATAAAGTAAAATAATTTGTGCGTAGTTACCAACTTTCACTTTGAAATTAGTCAGAATTTTTATGATAAATAAACGTTGCAAGTTGTGAGCATCCATGCAGGAGACGTTTTAGCATTTCCATTTTATGGTTCAATTTCGTGGCAATTGTAATTTGAAGAGCAAGCTTTCATCGCACCGAATGAAATAAGTCAGCAATTTGTATGCAGATCACTTATAGTTGGTAGCAATGACAAGTTAATCCTAACAAAAGTAACAGGCAAACGGTATGAATACTTGAATACATTAGACTTGCGTTACCTTGTACTTTCCATCATATTCAATATGGTGCATGTATTTGAGTGCACAAATCTGCAAAAGAAAATTCACATTTTGCTTTTTAACCGTTTCGTCTGTATTTTGTACCTTCTGCAATTGTTTGAACATTTATGTTAGTGGTCTGCGGAGAAGGAATTGAAGCTTGAATTGCCTAGGAAGAGAGGAGTCACTATTGATTGGAATATTTCTGTCGTCTTGAACAAATAAATGTGATTTAGATGGGAAACTGGTTTGTTGAGGTTGGACCTCACTAACACAGCAAACATAATGTAACAATGTACCATCATCAGATATGAATACAAGAGATGTGACTTGCTCAATGGAAACGGACTAAATTCTGCGCTCGGGAACAACCTTCCTCGTTGCATTGGAAGCCAAGTTTCGGATGGGCTTGGCAGTCGTTTTCTATCTTAAGGGTTTCTTTTTGCTGCCTTCTACACGTATTTGTCGATGATCACACGAATTATGGTACGCAAAAAGAATAATTGCTACTAAACAGGTATGGATAATCGGTGAGAAATGTGAAACCATGTTTCTTTCTCGTAAAAGAAATGTAAGTGGAAAATATTTGCGTAACGGAATTGAATTTAGAGGATTTGGATTCAGACAAGATAATTGTCTATAATCCCATCGTAAACAGCCATTTAAAGGATAAATACTTTTACTCTTTGAAAAGTAAACAAAATAACAGGTCTGGCGAGCTTTTTTGGCAGACGCTGTGCTCGATGACTGCCAATCCAACATGTAGGTAAACACAATGTATACCTGCCTATTTTAATTCGATCTCTACCAGAAATTGTTCATGAAGTTCTAAACGGAGAGAAGTACTGTCGGAGTCCCTCCCGACCAAGGCCAAGCCCACTGCGTGACCTTGTATATATACCATGCCCCAGCTGACCAGCGGGCACTTCAGTAAATCTACCCGAGCTATGTAC
>JBCAUG010366152.1:0-31912 GCA_038406175.1 Haplosyllis leylae
ATAAAATAGTCAAACCAGTATGGTAATTCAGTAGTTTCTTGTTTTGTTACATCTTGTTGGTACCAGTTTCAATCCAGGAAGGACTTGGATGCCTGTTTTCGGTTCTGGCACTGTTTTGGACGCCATGGAGTGGATAGCCATGTCCCTGAACGTTTACACACATACTTTCACATGTATCTACAAGCATTGGTGGGTCTCGAACCCATGATTGAGCATGCCGCAACACAATGCTCTAACCGTTTGAGTCACTCAAGGCCGGCTTTCACTAACATAAATGTTACATTTCTTAACATCGCGGACATACTTGAATTTGAAGGTTCAAACCGTTAGTTTTGGATTTTAAATGTTGTTATATGTTGTTAATGTTGTTTATTTTGTGGTGTAATTCACGTGGTCTTGATTCACATGTTTGACTGAATACTACCAAACATGAAACCTATTTTGCGAATGCACAAAGGCTATGATTGAATTGCTAGTGGTAAAGATGTACACTTGTTTCAGAAATTAAGGGCAATTACCATTACATATTAGGCAGAAAAGAAACAGACTCGTACACCAATGAGTTAAATGTTTGTTTATTAAGGCACAACTACAGAGGCTGCCAAACAAACCAAAAAGTAAAACTACTCAACCAAATTTGTCTCTACTAATGTTTTTTTTTTTTTTTTTGGGCCACAGAGCAAATACAAATTCGGATAAGAACGATTTATGAAAATAAGGATGAAACCGAATCATTCTTCCAGTACAAAAAAAATCAACTGATATAGAAGGAGGAATGTTGATGTTGTCTATTGTTACCACAAAACTTTACCATAACACACAGTATTTTAATTAAGTAAGGTTATGTACCCATATTTTTGTCAATATAGAAAGTTACAATGCAGAGCAGCCCCAATAATATGTGATACTGTATGAAGGCACAGTAAAATCGACTAGTTTCCCTGTTATCACTTCAAACTACACAAACTAAGATCCATGCGTACACCTTCATCAAAATGCGTAGATTAATAGCTTCTCCATCTGTTTAAAATTCGTGGAACTGCTTAAGGCGACTCTACTGTGTAGACATACAAAATAGAACAAGTGTAGGTCACAAACTGATATAGATATCATCAACATTCCGTGAGAAAATATTTCTGCAAATAAATTTCAACGCATTTTTTTTTTCAACTTTTAATGAAAAGTATATATGCTACTGTTACTACTATCTGGAAATTAAAACAGGTAAATTTTGCATTGATATTTTGTTTGATACAGTGCAGTGATATATTTAGTCTGGAAAAATAGATTTTGAAAAGTTATTATTTATAATATAGACAAAGTTTGTAGGCTTGAATTGCCTTTGTTATTGAGCAAGTGAACATTTTCCACAGCTCGGTAGAGATAATATCAAAATAGTTACCTAGTCTAGAATACAGTTTAGATACACTGCCATGTTTTAGCACTTGTGACAAACGTTAACATTTTAAAACACACGAAATCTGAAATTTTAACCTTTAATTTGATATTATCTCCACTGTTCAAGGACTAAGGTCAGTCAGATAATGACCGATATACATGGATAGCTATAGTGGAAAGGAGAAATTATTTGGAAATAGTGAAAAGTCTAATTACAGTACAGTATTAAAATTATGTTCACCTAATGGTATAAAGCAGAGCATGCATGGGAGTGAAATATTTATAAGTATGATAATAAATACATAAGGACAATTATATATAAATATACACCAGATTTTACTCAAATGTAATGATGATGATATTGGCAGCAATCAAAATTTACAAACAGGTGAACAGGTCACGGGATCGCTTACATCAAACAATGACTGAAAGCTCCACCCTAGGAAAAGAATCAGTCCTATAACGAAATGCATTTTAGCTACAACCAGCGTTAATTAAACGACATTCTACTGATCTGAAGAGTTGTCACATATGTGTAATCCTTCAGAAAGAAAATAAAATGTATATGCAATATACATACATATTGGCACCGTTTAAATGCGTGAAAGTGCATCGTTTTGAGATTGACGACAAATTTGCCAAATAATTTGACAAGACCTTATTTTAGAGTGAAGATTTTCGGCAAATTTTAGGATATCAACAAATAACACAGTAAATAAGCGCTTCCAATTTAACTTTACAATAAGCAGTAATATTTTAAACAATGTATAAAATCACACTGAAAAATTTAGATAGTTCAACATTTGACTGTACAATTGAGACGTTCACTGGGAAAGTGAATCTGCAGTAGAAACATGCAAACAGTGTTAATTTAAGTTACTTTGTACAGCAGAAATTTAAATCGATGGATTATTAAAATCTACATATCAGTTTTACAATTACATACAAGTCTACTACTTGTGCTAGAATGTGCTCACTAACAGCAAAATGTGAAGAAACGTCAACTGATATCAAAATGCTGTTCGACCTTAAATAGCCGGATCGCGGTCAAAAGTTTTCAGTGCCGTCGTTTCAAAGATGTAGAGAGGAGGTTTCTGGTCGTAAATTTGGTAATAAAATGGGACATTGCATGGGTTGGAGAGTTTTGAAAGAAAGTAAAAGTTGTTCAAATATTTGCAATTAATGTATTTCGTAATGTTTTGGTGGAGAAGATTATTTACAATTTCCACCATCCATTCTTTAAGTATGAAATTTGATTTACAACGAGCCACAGCCTCCTCTCTGAAAGCACAGATCAAGTGCATGAAATTATCATTTCAAAGAAACGGGAATATCTTTGGCAATAATGGAAATTTTAATATTTCTCTGGAGAGATTTTGGCATTACAAAATGCTACCGATTATGACACTCAAATGGGATAAAATAAATTCATACATCCTGGCAACATTGAAAACTTAAATGAAAACAAGTACACCAATTAGAGTAATTTAGAATTACAGCACATCACAAATGAAATACACCCACGTACACGAACAAGCTTGGATAAAATGGTAAGTCTTTGAATCTTTTTCAAGGTTGAAAATGCAAGACTAAATTTTCAGTAGTTTTTATACCGATTTTAAAAAGTACACATGTATACCAGTCTTGATTTGTTCAACAAATTTGCCTGGTTGCAAATACTTCGCCGGAGACCCATACGTCTTGAACATCACATTCATGAATTTAATTTTTCTTGTTCCTTTTAACGCAGAACTATAGCAAATATATCCTCCCCGTTGCACGCTAACATTTTGTCTCGCAATGTAGACAACCTCAGCCTTATGCTTTAAACATTGACAAATTATAATCTAAGGTACCTGACTATATACAGGAACTTTCTGCAGAATGATTAAGGAAAGAACTGTGTAGATTTAGAAATGTCACGTTTTCCTATTGAAACAATAAGAAATACACAAATTTCTTTCTTCACTTCACAGATTGATCACAAAGTGCAAGAAGTGCATGAGAACCCGTTTCTTGAACTGTCACCATTGTTGGACTTTTGGGGCCATCTGGTGGCCGTACTGATACTGGCGACCCTTGTCTGGTAGGTACCATGGCCTTGCTGACAAAGCACTGCGTGGAATGACTGCATGGTTGGAGTGGTGTTTTTAACGAGAAGGCGCTGAGCGTGCTGCCTGTCTCGTTCTCTTCACCATGTTGCCAGCGAACGTGAATTGGAACACGATCCTTCCTCGTAGGTGAGTGATTATTCCTTCATTGTGAAAGTAGGTTGAAGAACATAGTGGCTAGACTTACATTCACGGCGATAACCAGCATTAGCAGCTGTCTTTGCTGGCACCAATCCTGAAAAATACAATAGAATATTTCTTACATTTTAATAACCAAATATGGCATGAGCATTTTTTCTGTTGAAGCACCAGTTCTGATGCACATTCTGTTTTACGTAATACAATGATTCAGCTGTACATATAGCAAATTCGGGGTTTACTGCAGATGTCTCTGTGGGTTTAGATGGACAGCATAATTGTAAATCCAAACCAGAAAGCGGTCTCAGGTGTTTTCCGTGATTTTACATTACAATCAGATAGCTTTTTCTGTATCAACCTGTATTTCAGCGGTATTTAGCAAATGTGTGGCGTAGAAATGCGACGTACAAATGCGATGATAGTAATATACCAAAAATGTATTTATTGCAATTCACAAATTGTTCTCCACGGTATCTTGGTACCTTCAGCTAAAATGCATGGAAATAATTTACCTTACGAGAAAGGGCAAAAAAAACTATTGCACAAAGGATAGATTTAATAATCGGGACTTCAGGGAAAGAAGGACAGCCAAAGCCGTAACTTCAACGTACTTGAAATTTGAAGTTTTCTTTCTCTGACACAAGGGAGAAAGTAAACGGCGTCCAGATCGGAATATAACTTTAAATGGATTGACTAACATGTCCCCCATATAAATCAAGGAATTTCTCCATTAAAACATGCGGAAACTTCTCTATGTCCAGGTACAGAATGGTTAAAGTGTAGTAGATTCGCGGAACTTATCAGATACTAAGCCAGACCAGTACCAGAACCCCTTTCTAAATATTCTGCGATGTGCGAATCCAAGTCCTTTTGTTAATTTAGTTGGCCAGTTTGACGCATCAGAAAATCCACACTAAAGATGCTAATAAAACAGTAAAGTCAGGAACACTACCACAGTCAAATGAGCCCTCCTGCTTTAGCTACATGCACATATCATAAAGCTAGGAGGAACGTGCGGAAGTCATAACTGGTATAAGCTATGATTAACATATTTTGTAGATATGTTTTCAGGCACCAGGAGGGAGTAGGTAGTCTGGTGTAAGCCTCCATGCTTCACTCCTCCTACAGACAGCTGTGTAACCCACTTCAGTGATTACTCAATTCACATGACCAATAACGTCATCACAGTTCACCGACAATAGAGTGAGGTTGTTTTTGTGAACACAGTTTCGGTTTTACATTTTAAACCCAACTTTACTCACAGTTAAAAAAGTATACTGTAAGCCTGGAATGGTTAATAAATAGGAAAATAGCAACTTTTCTGTGGCAAAATAGGAAGCAAATAGGAATTTGACAATTTAGAAATAGGAATTGTACAATTTAGAAATAGGAATTTTACAATTTTCAATAGATTTTATCATAGTTACACATTTCTTAAAAATATGATGGTGTCATTTGCTACTACATGAAGTATAAATGTATGACAAGCATTTCTAAGTCCTAATTGGTACCTGATGAAGGTAAAAATGACAAATTGACCTGATGCACAGACAGCAAGGCATCTATTAAAGAAATAGATACCAAGCGAAGTGAATGAAACAAGTGGAATCATCGAAAATGATTTTAATGCATTGCTGTTGTTTGATATACCATTGAGTAGAGTAATAGTTTTGTGCAGGACAGTGATCAGTGTAGGGGGTTAATGTTACAACAGCAAAGTGTACAAGAGTCAGTACCAATGTACGGGATGTCTTGATCTTGAATATCGTAATCTCATGACCTTGTGATTGAACCATGTGGATGAAAGATCCAGGTGGACTTATGCAGGGTCCAGATGAGTGTTCTTTCAGAGAGCTGGTCCCTCAATCTCCTGATGATTCCTCTCCAGAAATCTACTTGATCGGCCTTAAATACCCCGTCTTGTG
Organism: Haplosyllis leylae; assembly: GCA_038406175.1. Lineage (NCBI taxonomy): Eukaryota > Metazoa > Annelida > Polychaeta > Phyllodocida > Syllidae > Haplosyllis > Haplosyllis leylae. The sequence continues at coordinate 5,573 of JBCAUG010366152.1, forward strand.
CTCTCCTTGTTGCAATATGATAGACTAAGCCAGTCAAAGCGTGACCAGATGTGTCTCGGTGAATTTCACTGTGTATATCACTTGTGCCATTTTGATACTTGGTCTGACCATACCTTTAAACTACATTTCCCAATGTTTTGCACTCATGTTTAGTTTCAGATCTCTATTCTCATCGTGAGGCAGAATTTTTTTCAAGAATTCACTGCCAAACTAACCGAATTTGTAGCAGATTCGCCTATTTTTTCTGCCAAAAACATAAGAATGATACGATTTTTCTCCAAAATAGGATTTTTCTTCGAAAGTTAGGAACATTGTTAAAACCTAGCTGGAAGGACTGCACTTATCTGTAAACATGTATTGCGGATCCAAGCTTGCTGGAAAGATCATTGCTTCGAATTACTGAAAACGTAATGTGCATTCATATGATCTGGATATCTTTATCAATACCATTCCAAGCTTCTGCTTTTGAAACTTTGATCAGGACAGCAGCCCTTGGACAGTGATGACACCGACAATAGACGACAGAAAAATCCTGAATACACAGGTTCATTTTGACGCTATCAAAATAGCTAGTAATATGCACCATTGAAACAGGTGTTCTTCACTAGCTTGTTTTACATGAGTTTCGCATGTAGGTAAAATGAAGAATCTTTACTGCAACACTCGGATGGAGGTACGATTGCCGATGAAGGCCACAAGTGTCTGTCATTTTTGTCGGGACTAAAGCTGGGCTGCCTCTCAACCACCTTGGCATGCCAAACTGTTATACTGTGGTTCTACCTATTTATAGATGACCTTTGATTTTTGCCTTCTGAATCTTACCCACTCTCTTGTCTGTACGCCAATGTTCATCACACGAATTTTGGCCAAGCTGTCTCGTACATGATCAAAATCAATGTAACGGTAAAGGAACAATTTCCCTGAAGTCTTTATGTTTTTGTACCATAGATCATGAATGCTGATCCTGGCACCAAGTACGTAGTACAACCCAACCAACCAGCAGACTTCGCTGCTTGGTTTTGAAAACGTGAAAGATTGACAGAGCTTTGGAAATAGCTGAATTTTCATGAGGGATCCAAACATCTGAGAGCGTTAAGACGGCACATCTACTCGGTAGTTTCATGCATGAAATAAGTGCCTAATAATAATGCAGAGATTATCATGTTTTCGTGAGGTCCACTGTATTATTGGCTGACCTAATAATAAGTCGGATAAAAAATCTACGTGCTAAAAATATTGTCGAATTATATCATGGGTAGCAAAATTAATTTTGTCTCTTTTGGAAGTGGTACGAAATAGTGGGGCGCCTGGTCTTCTTACAGAAAGAAGTTGGCTGATCTCTGCAAGGAAGTAGACTGAATGTCCGAATCCAACTGTACAGAAAGGAGTTGGCTGATCTCTGCAAGGAAGTAGACTGAATTTCCGAATCCAACTGATTATATTTTTTTACATCAAGGCTCAGAAGAAATTTTGAACCTTCGATGTCTAACATGTGTATTAAATCGCTTAGTTAGATCTACTTCAAAGCGGTTTAGGATCTCGCTCGTCTTGGGTGTATGTTTACAGCAGGGAAAACTAGTTATTGAAATATACTCCCTAAAACACAAAAAAATAAGATCATACAGAATATACACAACAGATGAACATTTCACAGATTGAGCCAATGTGTACAATGTAAACATAACTTATTCATGGTTTATATCTGCAGTTGGCGGGGATGTTGCAAAAGATGTGTCATTTCCTATGCACATGATCCAAGCCAAATTGCAAGTGAGTAACGGAGCGATTGTTATTCCAGAGCGCACCAAAGTGCGAGTGAGTAATTTGCTACGAGAATAGGAAACAGACTATCTGTTTTCAAGCGTCTTTCACCAGACATGACATTGCGAATCCACCTCGTTTTCTGCTCAAGGAAAAATGTGACTTTTCCGTCAAAATTTGTTCCTTTGCTAGTCATCCGCAAATGTGAAATTTACTTGGTTATTTGGTGGTTAATACACGATATTGAGTGGATTCACACATTTAATTACCTTCGAGACCGAAGGTCGAGAAGGGATTAAATGTGTGAATCCATGATAATAGAGTCTGTATTAACTACTTTAAAAACTTTTAAGGGTCGTCTATTCATGATTATCAAGTTGAATTGCTTGTAATTATGAATAGACGAGACCCTTAAAAGTTTTTAACAACACATAGCTAAACATTTCATGTAACAGGAAACCATTCTGTACATGATGGTGAAGCCCAGTATGCTAACCATGAATAAACAAAATAATGACACCCATTAAATACTTCCTTTTTACCTCAATGGCAGTCCCAATTAAAATGTTTATGAAAACATATGCTCTGGTATATTTGTGTCCGCCTGAAAAGATTTAGGGATACTATTGTGGAAGTGCAGATGGTTGTAATGCGGCCTTTACAGATGTAGTATTCAAGTATACATACGGACCACACTGTCTGTTGAAAAATATTCTGAAAAAGCAAGCAACCAAATGGTAAAAGTAATAGAGGATTTTGTATCAAAAGTATAATTCTCAAACACAATTGCTTGGAAAGTAGCTGAAATGGGAAGTTTTGAGTCAGTTACATGTGAAAATATTTGCATTGTATTTGACCTTGCATTTAGTCTTTTGCTTTAATCTCAGTAAGTTATACTTCAGTTACTTGGCTAAGTTATACTTCAGTTACTTGCCAAGTATCTTAAGTATGAGGACTGTATTTTTATGGTCCGAAATCTCATAATTCTTCTACCATTTTGATACCTTGCTTTTTCAGAATAAATTATTAAAATATTTTTTCGAGAGACAGTGTAGTCCGCACACACACTTAAGTACTATCCGTGCTTTAAGTTAACCGCGTTGCGAGATAAGTTCAGCAACAGTCACTTCAACACATGGTAGTAACTTTTGGTAAGGCACGGATCACAGATTGCTACCAACCTGCACTGCGCTTACGTTTTATGTTTCTTCCCATCTAAATGCTTCCAATTTAGTTAGATGGAGTTCTCTGTCAGGGATTAAAGCACCACTGTGTCACAAACAGACCTGTACCAAGTAATACTTTTACTTTCTCTTTAATTTGTCTGTTGAAAATGTGATTACAGACACTGCCTACTTTTATCACGATAATGTGCCGTTTCAAAGGCGACTAAATCTTTGGACTAAATGTCGTTTTTTAGATGAAGTAACCTGTGATGGTACATTGCCAGACATTGTAATTTCTCAAGGTGAGAAATGTCTGAAGCTAACAGTACAATCATATGTTGGTATGTGGGCATTTGGGTGTTTTCTCACAGTCAGACTGATATCCGAGTATACATAATTCGTTTTCTACCAATATGTTGTTCAGTAAAATGAACTTTGGTGAAATAAATAACTGAATTGCACTTAAAAATATCACACCACAAATTATTAAAGATATTTCTTGTCAAGTACTTTACTTTTTATTACTCATTGTTTGCGGTTAGACACCAGTACTGACAGGTGAAAATTGTTTCCATCGCTTTGCAAGAAGTACTTATTGTAGTCACATTTCACTCACACAGAGAACATCTAACAAGTGCTAAAAGTTTAGTGAAAAATGAACTGGTTCTTTTACCCAAGTGTTTCTTGAGCGTGGGTGAAGAATAATACTAAGAGCTACCAAGAATGTGATAGATTATCACGAAAGAAAGAGGAACGTGAAAGGATTATTTCAAATAAATTGTGGTACCCAGTATGTAAAAACTTCATTATCCAAACTTATTTCTGTCACTTAAACAGTTAGTCACTGTGACCCATGGGCGATGTCAGTTTGTCATCAATCCAGATTGATGGAAAAAATGAAAATTTGTTATATGATACGCACATGCAAATTGTGCGCAATTTGGACCCTGCACTTAATTCTTACTAGTGCTGTTGAATGTGTAGCCAAAAATGTAGGGTTTTTTTCCAACCAGTTGTTTTTCTGTTGTACAACAATAATAAGAAAACTGCATTGAGCCGAGCTTGACAGTGATGAGGCGTATATTTTCGGGATCCTTGAGGAATCAAAACGTGTTTTCACATCCTGTGTGACTGCGTGTTTAAATCCCTCTGACATGACATAAGAAACCAAAGCTTCCATAGCGAATAGTTTCTCATTTAGACTTTTTTGGGGAGGGGGACCATTTGCGTAGCATGTATCCGCTAGATGGCAGCAGAGGTGTGGGTGAAGATAACAGGTAATTTTTAGCAGTAATTTCTTTGACATTCAAAGCAAGATGCTTGAGACTAAGGAAAATACGAAAGAATTCACAGGCACTTCAGTTGACCGATCACCTTAAATTTATAATTCAAATTTGTTATAAATATTTAGTAAATTTACCTTAAAATCTGTTAGTCGAAGCACTATTTCCTGTTGTTTCCTCCTTTCCTCCTCTTCTCGCTGTCTCCGCAGTACCTCTCGCCGTTGAGTACTTAGTTTGGCCACTTCCTCTCGAGGCATCACGTGCTTCTTGAGCTCTCCACAAGCAGTGACGTCCGGAAGACTCCCGCGATTGGCCCCTTTACCAAACTTGGCTTGGCTGACTAAATGGTACCTATTTGGCAAATCTTTGGGTACCTCGTCTGAAGCCTTAGGTCTGTGTGGACTACTAGTAGGTTGTGCGTATACTTCAGCTGTAACACGTTTACGAATTCCATTTTCTATGATATAGGTATCGGATTCTTCTGGCGTCAAGTTTTCATTACTATGCACGGTCTCTCCGGCTATCCTGTGTCGCGGTGAAGTTTTAGGCTTGACTGGCTCTGCTGCATTGGGAGGAACCCCTCGCATAATACTGGGCAGTGTTTTCCTACGAGGCAGTGGACGGGTTTTGTTGAATCTACTATCATCTGTGTCAGATAGACCTGAATCGGGAGATCGATCAGTGTACATTGGAGTTTGTTGAAGAGTTTGAGCACCACGAACTTTTTGAAAAAAGCGGTCTCGCTCATCGGGTGAATCCAGATCCCGACCGAGACCGCTATCGTCCCTCAGGGTCCTGTATTGATCAAAGTGATCCGTAACAGTAGTGGAATTTAAAAGTTCCGAAAACCTTCCCCCCGGTATATTATCCCTTCTTCTTGGAAGTGTATGTGGCCCACGATCATAATCACTTGTCCTTTGATTCTGTACATTATTATGACGAAGTTGCCCAGGCGGCTGTCGTTGGTTGTCGCGGTATTCTCGCGTTTGTGGGATGTCGCGATAGTCCCGGTGATGTTGAAGATGTTGACTCTCGCGGTATTCACGAGGTTGACTGTCGAACAAATCTCGCGGATGACTGTTGTCCCTGTACTGATTGTCGCGATAGTCACGGCGATTTCCCATAGAATGAGCACCCGGTATGGGTCTCTGATCGCCATTGTCTGTCACCCGAATATCAGGGTTTTGAAACTGCGGTTGAGAGTGTTGCCTTTCTATGTGATCAAGCCTTTCCATCGGGTGGTTATCGGCAACATTTGGATGAGCCATACTGTAAGCCGAACTGGATTGGGGAACTTTGTGGTTGTGAGGCATCTTGCTTGGCAGGGCAGGTGAACTCTGGAGACTGGGAGAATTGGCACGCTTCAGCATCAGTGACTGAGCTCGTACATGAGGGTTGTGGTTCTGAATCGGCTTGAGGTTCGTCATGTCAGTCTGGCCACCATGTTCTTGCATCCGCTTCCTTATTATATCAGTTCCTGCAACAAGTAAGAAGAGATATTCATACATTGGGAATGGGATAGGATATTAGCTTTGAGGTATGTTTATAAATTGTGATGGTACGTCACAAAGCAATCACTGATGGATTTGGTTTGGGGAAGGGGCAGCCACGAAACAACCCCCACACGCCCACCCCACCCCAGTAGACGGACATTTTTGAAAAATAATTGCCCCCCCCCCCTTACACTCCATGGAGCTACACTGGTGTACCAACTGTAAAAAGTAGAAGCGTAGATTGAAAGAGTCGTAGCTGAAATGATAATCTGAAAATAGAAGGGAAAGAGAGTTTAAATTTATGAAAAATAAATTCTGGAATTTTCGAAAATTTCTCACAGGGAATTCCTTGCTGGGGTCAGTAACTGGTCTGTATGGTGTCCGTCTCTCCGATCGGTTGGTTGGTTGTGTGTAGACAGTTACAAAAGAAATTCAATTTTCAACAGTTTATCAGATTTCAAACATTCCACAACTAAAATGTTTTTCGGGACATTCCGGGGAATTCTTATTTTTGGACCGTCCCCCTCCCCCTTTGGTTCTCTGCAGATTTGGCTTGATACATTTTCGGACCCTCTTCATCTCACTCCTCATCCTCATATTGTTTCATCTCATTGTCCCTCTTTAACTCTATATTTAACCAACTTATCTCTTCATCTACCTACTTGAAGCGAAGTTATGGTCTGAAGCAAAGTTACCGATTTGAAAAATAGTGATCAACACTAATTTCGTTCTTTCCCAAAGAAAGGAACACAGAGAACACACAGGAATTTCACACACTTTTATTTGACAAATTAAGCGTCGTCACATTGATTGGAAAATATTTTCAAGGAATTCTTTTTTTTCAGAAAAAGGATCGAAAAGCTGTAGGCAATATTCACCCTTGATATGAGGAAAAGGGCTACTTTGATCACGATTATCCACTTTCTAATTTCGATGTATGTGGTTTCAATAATGTGGGCAATGACCCCTCTAAACTGCTTGCAGAACTTTGGCTTAAGTTTGGTACAGCATATTGATAAAGCAGATTCCTCCAGGATTAATAGGTGCACTCGCCAGGCTGGTCCGAGGTTGACTGAAGCACCAAATGTGTCGTGAATAATTAGTGCGTATGTTGATTGTAGACGGAAATAAGGTTTTGTTGTTTGAAAAAGCGTTGTTCAGTGTATACCCTTGGGACGACTTCTAGAGAAGCTTAGACCCCACTACCTGGAGACATGGAGTTTGACTGGTGAGGAGAACTAAAGCTAACTCGAATGTAGACATTTCTTACCAAGTAGTAATGAAACAAGTACACATGAAGATTCAGCAACCTACATCCCAAGCCTGGTCAGATATTTTTACAACGTTGGTCTGGGGTGCTTTTTGATTCACTTGGAACTTAATCACGCAAAGTATTTCTATTTTGTTATTCACCTGGTTGATGGAATTCTGGTGCAAATTCTTTCGCCTTGATTCTAGCCAGATCAGAGTCCTTTCTAGCCTGATCCGCTGCTAAATCTGCTTGCTCTGACTTTGCTCTGGCGTTGGCCATTCTGAAATTAGAAAGAAGGTTATTACAGGAAGACCACCAATACACAATGTTTACTGTTCTTCTGCAAAAATAATAAACAGGTGCTCAGTTCCATGCTTTATCGTTAATTGTTTCGATATTTCGATTGCTCAGGCGCTTGTATTGATTCAAATTGGTTTTTATGTCGTGAAAGCCCGAAGCTGTTCTTCCGCACTGTTACAACTTTTGATGTTTCTTGATACAAATAGGCATGAAAAAGAGCACAGACCTTTTGATATTAATTAATGATCAATGCTCAGTGTCTTCTCGTTTTTGAGCGAAAGGTCAATACATCAGGCAGAAGGAATAAAGTGAAAGATGTGATGAAGGTTTCACCCAGGAACTGAACGTATCCCATTTGATTAGTCACGCCCTTTTGGTTAACGTAGCATTTGTAACCTTATGTAGCAGTCGGACTGTTTTTACCAAGACTATTTAATCTGCGTAAGATCAATTCAAAAAGTTTATGAACCAATTTTGTGACAAAAACTTTTCAGCAAAACTTTGAACATAAGGAATTTTGGATTTCAGCAGATTTGGACTCAGCATCAAAAGTTAAAAGTTGCAAAATCAGTGTAACCCCCCCCCCCTCCCATGACATTGTAACATGTGTAATAAAAGTATGAATAGGATAAAAGTTTATGTTATGCACGGGACCATTTTTAGCCCCGTCGGGGGCGCCTCATTTATTATCATCAGAGCTGATTTATCTGCCAGAGCCCTGTAAAGTGTGCTTTATTTACAAATTGACTAAAGTAACACTGACCAATTTGTTCCAAGAAAAATGTTCACCTAACAGTTTTCGGCAGAGTGACAACATGTTTGAGACAAAATTACATCATGATCATCACATTCCCTTCCCTTAGTGCGTCCAGGTTGTTCGTAGAGACTCTTTGCAAATGAAAAACCGCTGCAGCATTTAAGTAGCACAAGGCAAGGTACAATGTCTCCTACCCTGGATTATGCGAGCTAAGTCATCGCTCGCATTTGTTCTCCTTCATCCCCAGCTCTGTCCATGGTGATGTTTACCAAGTCAGATCTATGGGCTTTTTTGGCAGTAATGCTTTTAGTACAGAAAATATGGTCTGAAATCTACACCATGTGTTAGCCAAATAGTCCTAATGTACTGCATGTGAACCAATTAATGGATGTTATTTCTCTCATTATTTCAGCATTGTGGCAAACAACAGTATTGGCCCTAGTTTCGGTCAACCAAGTCCGCACATTTCATTATGAGCATTATTTTAATGGTGACAAATTACAATTGAGAAGAATATTGTGTTTGGATGATTGCATATATTCCGAATTGTTTTGATTGATGGATGAGATAATGAAGTGAACTGTAGAAAAGCTGCGCTGATAAAAACATCTGCATGGTTTCCAAAGTGCTTTTTAACACTCGATGCACCACAACCAAAGCGAGTTTGATATTATATCAAAATGTCAGCAGTCACCAGTACAGTGACAAGAGGTACTTATTGCTGCAGTTGTATTAAAGAGAAACCTAGAGAAAGTGTACCTGTTAGCCATTGCATAATTTTGACAGAAAATATGTAATCAGAGCAGCAGAAGAGGGTTAGGAATGCGACGAGCTGCTATTTATAAGAGCTGTTTCTGCTAAGAAATCTGCACTTTGCAGCTGGTCAAAGCTGATAATAAGTTTTCCATGAATTGACTTGCTGAGTAGAATTCTGGGATCCATGTTGGATCATTGACCTCTCCTGAGAAGGAGAATCCATGCAATATGTATAAAGTACTGTTCTAAATTTTACCTATATACATCGATGAGAACAAGAAATATCTCTATTTGTTTTCAAAACTGCATAGTTTGCCATCTCTTTTGATGTTACTGTCAGCTTTGTTCTTTTTCTTCTTCAACAGAAAACTATTTGAGGCCTGTCCTCTCATTTTGGAGTTTCCAAATGAATTTTGCTTCCAAATGTAAGTTTAGCTTTACCTTCAACCACCATAAAAACACTTCAACCACCATAAAAGAAGTTTTGTCTTGCTTAGCTTAGCACATTTCACACAATGTCGTCATTATTTATTCATTATTCCTAAATGTCTTGCTAAATTATATACATGTTTTTTATCTATCAGAATTTTTCATATATGGTCTTAGTTTAAATCATTGAGAATTATCTGATGAAGCAAAGCAGGATTTTGGCCTCGATTTTTGAGGCATTCTTTGACCAAATCAGTAATTCACGAGGTTTACTGTTGTCAAATAAAACGAAGAACTATCTCTGTTCCTAGAACTACACAAAATTGGTAAGGAACCATTATCAGAGAATTTCAGTTTGTAAGCGAATTTCATCCGGACTGCAAACAATGACAATAACAATTTTGTTCGCAATTATCTTTACTGTAAATTAGATAATATTTAATTCCAAAAGATTCATTTCAGGTTGTCCACTGTTGACTCAAACATGGTTAAACGGAAGTTTAAATTTGGAATGAGATTTTCCCTGTTAACTAAATCCTGAAATGTGTGATTAATCCAAAGATGCTTAATTTGAACAGCAGATAAATCAAACTATTTGTGGCCATATTATTTTCAAGACATTGCAACTTGAAGACTTTATTTACATGTACTTACTTTTCAAACTGTTTCATCAAACATATTTCTTTTTAATAATTCTTACAAACTTTGATTAACAGATGAAAGTACAGATCAAACCTTTGTCAACATTGTACCTAAATGCACTGCTTTGTATATACTTTTTGGATGTATTGTATTCCAAATAATTCAAAGTAAAGCAGTTGTTGAACAAGTGCTTTCCCATTGAATCCAATTCTAGGGGGGAGTGGCTTACGTGTTAAGTCCCTTCATAGCTAACCGCTTTTCAGATGATACAAAATGATTGTTTTAGACCAGGCAGGGAATTCAGTTACTGTTTCATCACATTGGAAGTGATGATTCAGTTCAAATGTATTTCAAAGTATACAAAACTTTGATTTACTGTTAAGCAAAGACATGGTTAATTCGAGCAAAAATGCCGTGGAAAAAGCGTCTTGAATATATATAAATCGTTGGCAACTGTAATTCAAATCTACCTCTAGTAAGATTGTGTAACAAAAGTCATATTTGAATGTCAGCATTGTCATGGTCAGGGAAAAAAACCGATAATAATCTCATGGTTTGGCAATCGATCACACTGCATGTATTTGGTGTGAACAAACTCAGTTCATACCTGCTTCCAATTCATGGCAGTTTGTATTTGAATACTTTGTAATGTAGCCTTGTCCATTAATTCACAACGCAAGATTCATGAAAATAGTGTCGTAAATCATGAAACAAGATTTTTCGAACGGTTTCCATATCAGGTCATGATCAATGAAGACAATTAATCCTTGATTACAAGTAGGCTTACCTCAAAAGGATTGTGTCCTCAATTTTCCGTTAAACTAGGATAGTGACATTGAATCCTTTATCACGAGAGCCATTATATAGCTCATTGAATACTCTCTCGATTTACCCTGGGTAAACTTTTGATATTAACAATGATGAGGAACGTTTTTCATCAGTGCATGGATAAATTTACAGCACAGAGGCAATGTTCTGCTTTGTTTCCCCTGGCCTGGAACCAAGATGAAGCCTTGCGGCCTATGTTATTTTCTTATCGGAGTTCAAATTGAGCTCCAAAAACCTGCAGATCATTTCTAGGTTTACTTTGTACTTTGTAAAAAAAATTCAAAGTAAAGCATTGTGAAATTCTTTCAGAAACTATCGTGGTTCATTTGCTTACTGTTGTGAATTCATTGGTAGAAAAGTCATTGAATATATTGTACTATCGCTGAATAATAATATCATCAGGAAATAATCTGACACTACTGAATTTTCATCAGCACTAAAGACTCAAAAATGTAATGGGTTAAGGTACTCAAATGGGAGTCATGTCCTGCCAAAGAAATTTATGACTGCAACTAACAAAAAAAAAAAGAATAATGCCTATTAATTACCATATGTATTAAATTGTATTTACACAACCGAAAGCTATGTAATTGAATTTGATGACTAAGTGGAAATGTATCTGATTTTCCCCTCGTCGTTACGGAGAAGTAGAACTGTGATGAAATTCAAATCTGTAACTCTTGGTCGTCATGCAAGTTTTCTTGGTCGAGAGGAATCGCAGATGTCGGCCGAAAAAAAGAATCCAGGGCAAGGCAAATTTAGAAATTAACAGAATCACCATTATTGCAGAGTGGTTGATACTATGAAATCACAAGAAATCCACTGAGTTCATCAACTTCCCACAGCCACTCCATTTGTAACTGTAATAACATTGATTTTCTATTGGCACTGCATCATTGAAGTGTTTACAGAATTAAGATCAGTAACCTACCCATCCTTCCTAATATGTTCACTGTCCCTGAATCTGGTCAGATTGAATTGCCTGCTAGCACCAGTAACATTTTATTCGGCTTAACCTATTGGAAATTGCATCCAATAACACGACAATGAATCTAGTTGTATAAATTGGATTTAGATTTTTTGTCCTTGCATTGGACCAATACCAATTTTACAATTTTATCACTCGTATTTGAGAAAACATTTCTGTAATTATTGGACCAAACTTCTCTGAGGAAGGTGTGTCTTGTTGAGAGGGAAAAACTCACTAATGTTTATGTGGGTTTTTAATTTCGAGAAGCAAAGAGTTCTGCTGAAAATGAAATTATTTGGAAGAAACAAGAAAGTTCTCCTGCGTGAACGCAAGAGGCATACCACCCGCCGCGTGCTGTCCTATCCCGGGGGGTACCGTATCCCAGCTGGGGGGTACCCCATCCCAGTACCCCCTGGCTGGACCTGGCTCGGGTACCCCTGGCTGGACCTGGGTTGGTACCCCCCCCGGCTGGACCTGGCTTAGGTAACCCCCCCTACAGGACCTGGCTTGGGTACCCCCCTTCCCCCAGCTGGACCTGGCTTGGGTACCCCCCCAGCTCTGGGAACCCCACTCCCCAGCTTGGGTCCCCCCTGGCTTGGGTACCCCCCTCCCCCTCGCTGTGGACAGACAGACTCACGCCTGTGAAAACATTACATTTCCCATCATACTACGTACGCGGGCGGTAATAAGTTGGTATTACGCAAATCTGTGTGCATGATTACCTTGATATTGCTATGTCCGCTTTCTGATGTGCAATTTGAGCTGCTCTCTGCGCTGCAGCCACAGCGTTATCCACACGATCACGAAGCTTTGAAGACCTTATTAAAAACAACTTGGTTTTCTTTCCTGATGATATTAGCACGTTATTCTTATATTTGCCTTCTTCTTTAGATCCGTCCTTGAAAGTCGTTACTCCGTATCCGTATTTCTTGTTATTATACCATTCTCCTTCATATTTTAATCCATCAGATCGTTCACTAATACCAAATCCAGAACGTTTGTCGTTCTTCCACTCACCCATGTACGTTTCCGTAACATTTGCGTCTGTGATGTCATCTTGACTAACAAAGCTAAGATTGCTATCTGTGTACATAGAGGCACTAGTCACTCCTGAACCCGTAGAATCGGCACTAGTATGACTAATGTTACTAATTGTGCTACGTACAGAGCCAGTTGGCCGTCGTGGCGAGTCTTGTATATCACCCGTGCTTTTCTGTTTCCTAAGTTTGAGCCCTGATAGAAGACTTTTTCGTATACTTGAGCGAGCGTGTTTGTCAAAAATAGAGCGACGTCTCTGTGTGGGAGATTCGTCACTTTTAGCTTTTAAAACAAAACCTCCTCGGCTTTCGTCGACTTTGCGGTCTCTGTCTTTGACGACATGTTCGTCTTCCGCTTCACTGCGGAGAGACGTCAGGGAAGCACGCAGGGCCTTGGGGCGGTAGTGGGAGGCCAAGCCATAGGGGACGCTCTGACGTACACCATAGCCGTGACGCATTCCTCTCAACCACTGTCCTTGGTATAATCCTGAAATAAGACACAGAATAATTTTAGACAAAATGGAACATTTTAACACATGATAGTTTTCAAACTAGTTTACTTTTAAACACTGCTGGAATTTCTATTTCAATATTGCAGCACTGTCTTTTATTTACGAAATGTACACACATAAGTGTGTTGCATGTTGAATGAAAGGCGAAAGAGAAGTAACACCAGTTATTTCATTGTGCTTTTCTAGGATATTCCAAGTACAGTTGCTGGATTGGTTGCTGGATAGGCCACTTACAAAATCTCTCCAATTCCAAAGGCAAAATGTGTTTCAGGACATTCTGAGCAACTTTCATTTTGGACCCCCAACTGGACTTGGTTCTTTGCAGATTTGGCTTGATACGTTTCATCTCACTCTTCATATTTTTATCTCACACTTCATCTCATATACACATATTGTTTCATCTCATTATTGGTGGCTCGTAGAGTCACCTTATTGGTTAATTCGACATGCCCTTAACATCCTGTCCAAGCCCTTAACACCTTATGAAAATTAGGCCTACTTTAACCTTGTGTCATTGGTTAGAATTTGTTTACATGAGAAGGTTGTTATGACGTCATTATGCACGTGCCACCAATTGGGTCAAGACGCAACGTCGTATTCTCTTTTTTAACTCTTTAAAAATCAATTTATCTCTCCCCACACAAAGCAAAACTGCGTTTTTAAAAAATTAAATCACATAATTAGCTGAGGTGCGTTACAATGCTGATAATTCTTGTTTCTTATTGAAAGAAGTCTTGTTAATTTCTTTGTGTACTTAGTTGTGACAATCATATTTTGATGTCTCATGACCAAACGCAAGATAGAATGGAGTCATTGGTTGGATGTTGTCAACATGTAACACAAAGCGCTGAAGGAATTATTGATATTATTGCTATCCGTTTAAGATTATTTGCGTCAAATCAAAGATATTATGATCAATGTAACACACAGCGAGGTACGTGGCCATTATGTTTTTGTCTTAACCATGATATTTGCACAAATACAAGGTGGGCTATATTTGCAGCTTCAACATGGAGACGAAAAAATCATTACAATTGTGTAAATAATCAGGACTGCTTAGGTCTGCTGGGCAAGAACAGAACAAGAACATATCTTATGTCTGGTTAAAAGATATAGTGGCAGGTAGACAAGGAAGCTTGGTGTCGTAGGTTCATCTTTGTAAGCATGTTTTCCTCATGTTTTTCGTCAATAACACCTTTGACTGCTACAGGCAGGAAAGGAGGAAAATGTTACCATGGAAACAAGCAACAGGCAGCTTTTCAAAGTGTTTCCTGACATGGCATTTAGCGGGCAAGTAGTGCAGTGTGAGCATTGATATCACGCAGAAAACCTGCTCCATGAACCAACTATTACATCTCCTTTTCCTATAGTAGTTGATAATATTTCAATATGACGAACTCAGTCAAAGGCCGCTTTGCCTATTTTTGTTGAGCACCTGGAAGCAGCGAGAGATGAATGTGAACAAACTCAAAATGGGTCAATATTTGATGGGACTGAAAGGAGTATCTGAATCATACATTCAGTTTCATTATGATATGAACTCTAATTTGCCAATCGGTGTGTGCAGGAAGTTAGGGAGTAACTTTCTGAGTGTAGTCCAAATATTACCTAACCGACTTGAATGTATGTAAAAATAAAATTCATGCTGAGTTCAGTTGATGGACAGAAGAGGGTAAGATATATCATGATAGCTAAGAATACTCTGAGGTTTATGGAGGTAAAATACACACACCTGCCCATTTAGCAAGTGCCTATAAATTTATCTCTCCTCTATGGCACTGCTCTTCAGAAGGTATAATAAGCTTTCTCTTATTGTTAAGAAATTTGGACAGAGAAGTTTTTGGTTACGCATGCACTTTTTTGAATGGAATCTTAATCTTTTGAAATCTGTTTGGAATGTGTTCGCTGTCGCATTATTAATTGCATTCTTTCCATTTCATTTTCATTACAGTTCATGTTTGAACACACCAAAATTTGTCAAGTGCACATAGTTCAAACACCTTTTAATAATTCAAGTATTTTGCAGATGGTTATGCTTCACATTTAACCACTTGATCCTGTAATATGTCAAATTATTGCCCATTCCTGCTTTCGAACTCGTTGGTCATCGATCTAACGGTAGCCATGCAAGGAACATTGATAGGGCAATTCATCATGCTTTATTAATTCTTTCAACTTCTCAATCTGACAGTGAATATGTACTGATTTTGCATTCCTTTCATATTGCGCATGTTTATCTGTATCTGGTTGCAAAAGGGAAGCTGTGATTTGCATCTTGTCTCTGTACCTTTGACATATTTTACATCTATCGATATTTGTGCCAATTTATGGTAAATTGTTTTCGCTACTTGAGAAACAATCAGCGATGTGTCGAGACTGCATCTATTGATTTTTATTGTAAACTGTACAATGTTTATTTTTAAAGAAAATGTTAGTTCATTTTAGTTCAATGGCTAGAAATTCAACTGTTGTGAAAGGTCTGAATATGATCAGAGTTGTCTTCTCTGTTGAGAAAATGACTTATTTAGTACCTTTCAAATCTATTTTAATACGTCATCATGCAAAATTAATGACCACTGCATGATCTTTGACTTTTAATGTGAATTGAAATTTTTACATGTGCACAAGCATTCGCGGGAAAGATCTGATTATTTAGTAATGCTCTGAGGTATTGTTGTAATCTGTGTACCAAAGTCATACGAGTCTTGTTGTACAAAAAGGATCGTGTTTGTTTTTACAAAATTTTTCGTTTCATTTTTTTTTTTTTTTTTAGTCATCAGAAAATGTCTCAAAATGCCAAAAATCGCCTGTAGTAATGCCATCCCCTCAAGTGTTAACCACTTTTTCAACGTCTTATGATATTTGATATTTATGTGTAAACCTCTTTGGAGAGATAACCAATGGGACAAATGTAAACATATTATTTGAGCAGTTATTATCATGTGTTTCCATGTAATGAAATGAGAATAGTATTTACAAAGCACACAGAGGCAATGGATGGCAGGACAGTCAATTGGAAGATTTTTTTATGAATGCATTTCAAGAATTAAGTTTTTCAGGAAATGTCATTATTTCTTTTATAATTGACATACATTTTTACAATAGCAATCTATCAGGTCTAAATTTTATGAATGAAACTTTTGCTCAGACAAAAAAAAATTATGTTGGAAAGTGCTAATTGAGAGATACCCTGAGGTCCAGAATTTGATTTTCATTGGTTACTTTAATCAATCATCGCAAAATTAGAGCCTATCACTTTCCACACCAGTTTATATTGTAAACATGCACATCTACAAGATATGAAATGTTTACAAGAAAAACTACAAAGACAATCTAAGAACGTGAGTAAAAGTGATGCAAGTAATAACGCTGACATTTTTTAGGGAAGAATTTAGTAGTACAAGATGCCACAATAACGTTATCAAACGAGGGAACGATGTTAGGTTTGGCAAGCAGGTGGTGGAACTTTCTCTGGTTATTACAAGCAATGACGAATGTAGTATTGAACTATTTCAATCAGGCAAACTATTTGGATGAAGGGTTGAGAGTATCTAACCTGTCGGAGTTTCGACTGCAGAAATTTCACCTACAATATGCCAAACAAATAAACAAAGTTTAATATGCTTGTCACATCGAAAAATAGGTATTTATGAAGAGTGTGAAGAAATGATCATTACTATAATCATTTTCCTTTGCAAAAATTAAATTAAATTGTTAATTTGTGTTCGTGGGAAAATATATTCGAAGTAGCAACACGAATCTGTGGGAAATAAATGCGCGGATTGATGGAATGTTTTGCGCCCTTGTGAGAAATGGTCATTGAAAGCAGAATTTGAATTTTATTTGGTACAGAAACTGGGAGTTGCTGAACTTTCCTTTGTTGCAAATAATATTCTACTGAGAAGCAATGGATATTGTGCAGGAAGGAAGTGCAAAAGTAATATGGAAAAGGAAAGGTATTGCTTATAGAGCAGGAAAGAGGTGGATTGATATTGAAATGCCTGCTCACCTCCCATTATGTTGTGTAGTTAGATCCTGCAAGTCGACTGATGACTGAAGGCCTTGCCTTCAAACTAAATGGAATCAATTTCTAGGAATGCCCCATAGAGATTGAGAGGATCAGTGTGTCACTCCCAATGTCTCATCGAAGAAAATTATTCTGCATACCTAATCCACTACTGCATTTCTTACCTCTAACTCCTTATCCGAAAGACTAATTTTATCAGCGACCGCCCTCAACGGGTCACCTTTATTTGTATTACCAAGTCACCTCAGATATAAAACATTAAGTAAATGAGAGCAGCAAGTTCCATGATGACGCTTGCAACTCAATAGCGTTGTAATAGTGATTGTTATGGATCAGGTGCAACCTTGTAATGATTAAGTTGGATTGACCTGGTGTATTTGCGTAGTCGCTACATCAAAATTTTTATCTATTTGTCATCCAATCTGGTTCATGTGCATGGTTACATAAAGACCCTAGCCAAGTCGGTCTTGATCAGTCTTAAAAACCGAAATTTCGATGAAATTCTCAGTCAACGGAAACCAGCCTATGTAACTTCAGTACTCTAGAAATCTATAACTTTCATCTTAAAAGGAAAAACCACGTAACAACTAAGGTATGCATGAGGTAGTATCCTGAACTACAGGTGACCTGCCTTCAGCCACTTGTTTCCGACATGAATTTTGTAACAACACTAACCAAACAGAAACCAAGAATTAAGTATGCATTTTGAAAACTAGAAACTGAAGCATTGTTATTTCTTGCCATAGTAAAAGATAATTCCAAGTCTCATGTTAAATAACAATTATCCCACAGATTCACTGAGCAAGTCTTGTCAAGCCGAAAGCTGCACAAAAAGTTGTTCCTGTTACGCAATGGCGACGAGGGAAAGTGTTTTTTACAAGATGGACAGAAAGAAACTATAAGAAGGTACAGAGCTGGCAAATGAACCCAAACAATGCTGGGAATAATCTGGTTGCACACTCGTGGTGTCTGGGCATCTGGATGATGGGTAAGTCAGAAGCTGGTAGCTGGAGGAAGATGAGGGTTAAACAGCTTTACCACTCGGTTGATTGCAGAAAAGCTTCAGGTTGCTATGACATCACTTAGCAACGCACCCAAACTGACCTATAAAAAGCTGCCATGGGAATATGATAGCACGGAAAACTATCATCTTGACCAAATATAGAGGGTAAGGCCCTGTCCGTTGCGCATGCTCAGAACCAATTGAATATTACTACACTGGCTACTTAACCTTCACTTCGAACTTCAAACTACCGTATCATATCTCTGATTCGATTACATATTTGAATGTATTACCGTGGAGCACGTTTGATATAATTTAAATTCATTTGGTTAATTATCTTGCGTTAAAGCCTTATATCATTTGATGGCATAAATCAAACAGTTGTCAAAGGGTACTTAATGTGCAATTATTTTAATTATATAGAAGCAGCCGCGACAAACCGATTTGAATGTGTCTCTCTCTGCGTTGTAGCTAGATCACAGTTGGATATATTTTAGGTATACCCAGAGGTCATTTTTTTCATGATCGTAGGATCGTAGAAAGTGGTTGTTCTCGACGCATCCAATCACCTCCTACACTTTTACATGCTTACTGATTCTTCAGTAGCAGCTGCGGCTGCGCCACCCATCTACGTGTATCTAATGTTACCCCAACAGTAGGTAGGCTAATCCACCATAGCTCAAGAAATCCAGCCAGGGATCAAGTAATACTACTAACATGACTACTGTGTAATGTACCTATTTCTCCACATATATTTATATCAATTCATATCAACCTTGATGTGTAATCTGAATCGCAGATTGAGCTTAGATGTGCAAGAAAGGCCTTTGTTGTATTTGCAGACTTTCACTAGAGTTCAAAAATGAGTTGTATAGTCGATAGATAAGACGACTTCTAAATGAAACGAAGTGCACCTGAAATGCACTAAACAGCTTTTGGGAGGCTTAAAATATTTTTCTGAAGAACAAAGCTTGAGCAATAGAAATGTGTACAGTATCTTAACCATGGACCTACAATTTCACACAATTAAGACACCGTACATAATTAAAAGTCATGACACTCAATATTTGACTTTTTCCTATTTTGAATTTAAAATTCGTCTAATTCATCTAATTAAGCAATAAAAATAGTGTAATTTTAAAAGATTTTGTGAGGTTTGAAAATTGAATCTACTGATCATCAGTCAGGCAAAGTGTCAACTGTGAGTGAGAGACACAGAAAAACTTACAAAAGAGAAGGAAGAAACAACGGGCTGAATGTCTTATTTCAACCATGCATAACTGGAGGTTACTCATGGTTTACATGTATAAAAATTGGTCCCTTTCAAAATCATGCGCGACACACGATCGTGTTTTTCCTATTTTG
Organism: Haplosyllis leylae; assembly: GCA_038406175.1. NCBI lineage: Eukaryota > Metazoa > Annelida > Polychaeta > Phyllodocida > Syllidae > Haplosyllis > Haplosyllis leylae. The sequence goes on from JBCAUG010366152.1 coordinate 25,154, forward strand.
TGTCAGATTTGTTTAATTAGACGAATTAGATGAATTCAACTAGAACCGGTCAAGCATGACTGAAGTTCATGTACTCTACATCTTTCCTGAATTCATACTGGCATGAAGTACGCTAACTAGTGTGTGTAAAGTGTAGGATAATATAATCGTAGTTATTGACTCTTTAAAGGCTAAAAAGGCGCAAATTAGACTACTAAAGCATGAAAATCAATGCAGTGCTCAACAAGTGAATAAAATGCCATAATATGGAGATAAGCAATGGACTTAGACTAACATTGTTCCCCTGGGCTTTGAACAATATAGTCTTATGAAATATGCACGAGCGCTTGCAACCATGGTGTTGCCGTCCAGTGGTGTGCAGGAAAAACCTTCAAAAGCATCGACCTAATTAATGCTTCAATGTGAATTTCGATCCAACGAAAGCACGTCTATGTAATGCTATGAGCTTGGATGTTATCATGCCTGGCCTCTTTCTTGGACGTTTCGTGGTAGAATTTCTTTACTGTGTGGTATTGTCAAAGAAAACGTCAGTGGTTTGGAATATTCTTCCTAAAAGATCAGTTGCGTGGGTTCCATTGGGCGACAGCTTGAATCAAGCTGTTGACCAAACGCCGCCAAGTGGTATGTAGGCCTCCCATCCACCTAGCATGCTATTAAGGAATGAAAGCACAGCTTGGATGCCCATGAAATATTCATGGGCCTAGTGTAGAGGCACATTGCAAGCACCTGATATCCACTAAAGACTTGTGTTATGGCACGATTAGTTCTATTTTGTAACATCTGAGTATTCGAAATGAGCGAATATGTAACTAATTCGCACTGAATGTCATTATGCTCAGATGTGACAATCTGACAATCTATGTGAAGCAGTGCACAGATAATGTGTCATCTTTACTCTTAGAACGTTATTTTCATCAATGCCTACATGTCAGTCCCATTGTAGTCTATTGTCAGCAGCCCACTTGGATCAATAGAGCCTGGCACTCTTGACATTGAGCACAAGATAATGTTCTGTGCCCGCAATGCGCCACACTTTCTATGTTTATTAGTCTCCGAGGACCTAAAAGGAATAAAATTTATGTCTACTTGCATCCCGAATTTCTAACTGTGTACATTCAATGTAGACGTCTGGCATCAAGGACTCTCGCACTTTCATATCATCAGTACACGCCACTAACAGGAAATTTGATCGTTCTGCATAGAAATCCTTGTGCTAAAGTAGTTATGTTCATGCGCTCCAAAATCGGGATTTTTTTTTCAATGATTATCTCTGGATTTTGTCGGCCCTGCACTGCCTCTTTTTTTCTTAGGAAACATCTTTTGATTTTCGAAAGTCCACAGTCTTCAGCTAAGTGGAATGAATAGAAAGAAGTTCTTTTTATTGAAATTAAAATCCTTCATAATGCACTGTTTTGACATAATGTTTGCTTTTATCTATTCCTATTCTGGTGATATTCAAGTAATGTGGGAAGCAACCAGCGGCGAAACCATCTTCATTCTCATGCAGTTTTTTAGGAAAATAGGCTAAAATATCAGATGGCTCTCTGTCTTCCTTTGGGGGTTGGCGCACACCCCGCACCTCCCGCCGGTCTGGTGAATCCTGGATTTACCACTGGTAACCGTTAAACGTCATGTATTTAGTAAAAGGCATCGATATACTCCTGTAGATTTCTATGCTGACAACAGACATACTTACACCTGAGCACTCATTGTTGTAAAGTGAATACCAGATATTATGTTATTTTGAAAACTACAGGCTTGTAGTTCTTAATAACTGACATGGTTTCTTTTCTGGCAGTCTAATGTGTATTGGTTCTAGGTATTTTTCAAATTTAGTTTATTATTCTTAATGAGTTAACATTTGCAACTTTGTTCGCCAGGAAATAGAAGTTGGGTGGTATTGATATGTATATATTTCATACATATGTAAATAAAAACCGCTTTTAGGGTAGAATTGCTGATAACGTAAGTAAGTGAACAGACTAGCATTTTTACATGGGGCATGCTCATAAATGTGGCTTGTTAATCTCGCCGCCTCACGAGCGGAGCGACTTATCTGGTCACTGTGAGTGTCGGTACGTAAGTGTGGTTGGTTGTCTGTCTGTGACCACTTTCAAAATGTCGAAAAATTCCAAAACCAAAATGTGTTTCTGGCCATTCTGAGCAACTTTAATTTTTATACCCTAAACACCCTCAACCTCTCCCCCCCCCCCCCTTTGAAAATGAGATTTCGCTTCATGCAAACTCAGACCAAAGAAACCTTTTTTTAAAAGAATTTTTTGTTCATCAGACTTGGCTTGATATAAACTTGGACTAAAATTTTGTGTAAGGATTTAAACTTTTTTTTTAAAAAAACTTATTTCACCAGAACAAAAAGTCACCAAAATTCAAATTTATTTGAACCAAAATGCATTTAGGAAACTCTAAGCAACTGACTTTTTCCCAACTTATTTTTTTGCACCCCCCCTCAAAAAGAGTATCAGAAATGCATCTAATTTTTTGGAATTCTAATACTTAAACCAAAACATGTTTCCGGAGATTACAAGCAACTTGTACTCTTTATCTCAATTTATTTATCTTAGCAACTACTGAACTATTTGTCTACCTGTCTCTCTATATCTATCCATCTCTCTTTCTCTCTGTACCTAACTATCCATTCACTGGCTAGATTTCCAGCTAGCTATGTAGCTGTCCATTTTCCTAGCTAGCTGACTAGTTATAGCCATTGAGCATGCATCCAGTATCCGTCCAGCTAGGTAGCTACCAACTGGCTACTTACCTGTTTAACTATCTATGTAGCTATTTGGCTGTCTGCCTGTGAATCTAACTTGCCAGCTAAATCGTAGGGGGTGACACAATGATGCTAAGCATTCTTGTTGGTAAGTGCACTTTGTCACTATTTGCTTTTGTGAGTCCAACTGCTAAACTATGGCTCTGGCCTCACCGCGGAGTCTTCACATTTTTGTTTTAGACGCTAAATGCGTTATTGATCGTGATGTCAAAAGAATGAATTCATAGAATTGTGAAATTTGAATTTGACAACTGCTTGAAATATTTGTCATGTGGCTACAGAATAACTACATTCTTGTATGAAGAACTTTCAAGAATGTGCGCCTGTTGCGGACCTTGAAATGGCAATCAACGTTGTGGAAAAATTATTCTCAACTGACATATTACAATTACTAAGTGACGAAGAGAAAGTTTTCATTTTGTGGACTTAAGGTTATTCACATCAATTAAACGCATTCAGACATGCAAAGGTGTATTAATTGGTAACATTTCCAGAGAAACTTGAAAAAAGAAAACCAGCATCACCAACGTGATAAATAGAAATACCGGAAAATACCGGAAAAATCACAAAATAGCCTTTAGGCTAGTTAAGACAAGGACAAAATTCTTTGCGATAAATGTTAATGTTGAGTCCAAAATCATAATAGGTCGAGCAGCCTAAGAATCTGTTAATGTCCTTTTTTGGGTTAGGTGTAGTCACGAATACAGACAGTGAGGAAAGATCATGTTTTCACGTTTTCTGTCCGTCTGTCCAGAGGGTCAGGAGGTTCATGGTCTGGGGGGGCGGGGGGGCAGGTCAGGTGGTTTATGGTCCAGGGGATTGGGTTGGATCCGGGAGTTTAGGTGATTCATGATTCTTGTGAGGGTGGTCAGATGGTTTGGGTGGTCCATGACCTGGGAGTAGGGGCTAGATTATCAACTGTTGACCTGTACCCCTCGCCCAGGCCATGACCTGTTGACCTGTAGCCCCAGACCATCCACTGTTGGCATGTACTCTCCCCCCCCCCAAGGAAGGCCTGGTCTAGAATGGTCATAGGGATGGGGGGGTGTGTTCAGTATGCGAGGTCTTTCTTGTTAAAACACAGGTGTTGTTTTGAAAAGTTTAAACGTCACGAACAAGGTCAACGCGATGTTCAAATGTTAACTTTCGTACACCTCAAGGATTTTGGTGCAAGTCATGCAAAGTCCTCGTAAATTGTATTGTAAAACCATGGGATTTGATGAATTTACTAATTGACAAGAAAAAATAACGCTCAAATTAGACAATTAGAAATCAGAATAATACTGTGGAGGAATGCAAAATGAAAGCGTAGATAGTAGGAAATAAAACAAGGCAAACAGAAATTCTTAAAGATGAATTTTGCCGTTGTTTTTGGTGAACCAAGAATGTTTTGGTCGCCGACGTACCAACATCGTAAGCAATTGTGTTAATTCTTTCCAAGCAATAAGCTCCATTATATCATTGACTTTTCCCCGAAACTTCATGCTGCGAACGTCAACAAAGCTGTGTTGCTACTTTCCCTTTGTTGCGAAGACAGAACTTCACTGAATTCTTGGATTGAACATTTAATGAACATCAACCTTCACTTTTGCCTTATCGGTGCTGTCCAAAAGGGCGATGGATTGTGTGGATGTATCAATAACTGTCTTCAAATGGAAATTCAAAGAGTAGATCAAACAATATGATTGACAAATATTCTCTCAAAATTACAGTTAGTCAAGTGTGAGTTGAGTGGTAAGTTGCAGTTATGGGGTTTCGATGTTCCTTCTGTGAGGTGTACACATTTCGGCCGCAATGACATACATGTCAATAACACATTCCAAAACAACCGGAAGAGTAAAATATTGGCGTATTTTATATTTGGTATTGCCTAAAATCGTAGGCAGAGGAAGTGAGCCATTTTTAGCGGCTGTTAACTTAATATAGTCGTTTATATACCTGGAGAAGCAGCAACGTGCGTCATAGCTGTGACAAATAAGGTCTGATCTGAAATTACTCTTACTATATGAAGATGCTATTGCATGATGCTGTTGTCAGCTTTGAACACTGATAGAGATACCCAGTATTACCTCATTATTCATGACTGAATACATATCACCTTATCAGAGGTCTTTAGAAATGTTCACAATGATTTGTAGTGACATTTTGTATTTCTTTTTGAGATTATTCTAATTCTCCAGTTTGTTCTCCATTGAAAATTAATTATGTTTTGTTTACTTAAAATTGTTACATATTTAGTGTTGATGCAAGAAATAACTGTTTGTACTGACTGGTCATACTCGTACTCAGTAAAGACTGTCCTGTAGATATTGCCCCCAAAACTGTGGCAAGAGATTATTCATTTTTCATTGTTTATTTCTTGAAAGATAACACATTCTACCATATTTTTGTAAGATTAACAGACGCATTTAATCCTAATTAAGTCAGATATATGGTGAAGGACACCCATCTTTGTGGAGTTTATTCTGTTTTCTCAGCCAGAATCAAGCTTGAGTGTCCAATTCTGCTTTGGTGAAATCAAACACAAAAGTGAAAAACTATCAGCATCACAGACTCAAAATCTTTCGAACAACACTTACCATTAACCTTTAAATAAAAGAAATTCTAGAGTCTGATTGATTTTTTCGTTGACACTCTTAAAACGGGTGCTTTTCTTGAATTGGAAGCAGGAATAATCGTTTGCAAATCTTATGTTTGAAGCACATTGCTACTTTCAAAATGGCCCATGTTGTCTGATGGCAATGTGACACAAAAGAGAGCGGTATTAATATTTCAAATCTTTCATTACTAGCTTCACAATAACACTTAATCGTATACTTAATGTTACACAGATATCGTTTGAACGATTAAGGATTTTTCCCTAAAACACACCCGTGTGCAATTTGCACTTCTATGTTATCATCAATTGATAAGAACGTTATTTTCTATTCTTGTAATGAAAATTGACATATAAGTTATGATATTGATTGTCAACACTCATTCATAACCAGTACAGCTGTTTATCGAGTCACCAACAAAGTGAATCTGCCAATTAAGGAAGATTCCCCCCAGAGACAGGAAGAATTGTCAATTACAGTTGTATCAATGTTTATTCATCCATACCGTCCCCTCCCCATCAGGTCATCTTAGCCGGAACATTCCCTACGATAAAGTTGCAATTACCATTTCCAGTTACTGGAAGAAAATGACATCGATATGGAATTCCGTCTCTCATTCACATGTCAAAATGTATACCTCATTTCAAAATGCAAAGGTGAAAGAATCTGTGATGCAGTGTCTGTTTGTGTGAATGGAATATCTCTTCAGATATGATACTACACTTTAGGTTTAATGACTTCAGTATGTTTTTGGGAAGGAAAAGTGTCAAGCCCAGTACAAGAATAAGTACAGTCAGTGTATGATTTACTAAAGCATTGTCTCCGGACTTTCGGGGGCAAGGGGGCGGGGGTTAAGCATTAAGTCCAATAGATGCATCACTAAACAATCAAGTACAGTGTATGTTTTACTGAAGTTCCGAGGCTAGTTTATACTGCACCCCTGCTCCCTCCTGTAAAAGCATAGCATAGACCAGACCTGATGTTTTAACAGCACTATTTACATTGTCTCTTTTGAAATTTTGACTTCAATTTTTCCCTTTTCCAATTCTGTGCATATTGAGTTTGCAATTTTATTAGGCGTACTTGCTACTCTACCTCGCATAGATCTCCCCCCCCCCGTCGGAGTCCCTCCCGACCAAGGTCAAGGCCACTGCATGACCTTGTATATAAAGTATGCCCCAGCGGACCAGCGGGCACTTCAGTAAATCTACCCGAGCTATGTACAACTTTTCCCCCTGCAATAAACCAGCATTCACGCCTATCAACACCGTGTCTTTGTCTTTATGACCCCACAACATGGTGGCAGCTCGAACTTGAATGAATGAGATCTCATCAAATGTTGGAATATTTGTTTGGATTGTGGTAACTTTG
>JBCAUG010366153.1:0-16727 GCA_038406175.1 Haplosyllis leylae
ATTCATTATGTTCATATTTCATTTGTACATTTTCATTAGTAAATGTTAGTAAATATTTTTAAAGTAGCTATGTGAACTATTCTCACATTTGGTCTTTAATTATTTTTGTAGACCAGTGGAGGCTTTAGTCCTCTGATAGCATTATTATTGTAAGCTGTTATTGACATTTGTTAGCTGTCAAGGAAGAAAGACTTGTTAATTATTGTGGGCAATAAAACTGTTAAAAGGAAACTGAACATGTGTTGGCTTCATTCAGGCATCTCCTGGTTCGCGAAGAGATTCCAGGCTGCGAGCCTGTGACAGTAAGTTTGTACAACGCTTACTCATCCACAAGGAATAAGTCATAATCGGAAGTGGTGAAAATGTTAATCTTACCTTGAAGTATTCTCTCATTTTTTCGAGCCCCAGATCAGTGCGAGTCCCACCTCTACGATATGTGGCATTAGCTGAGTACAAAATAATCAAGAAATGTCATCTTCAATTTCCAATTGCGTAACTTTTTTCGCGTTTCATCAAATTTTAGATGTACTTGTATTTGATCCATACAGTTATTTAGATTTGATATTGCTGAGTAAAATTAGTTTCTAGTCGGATTTCTAACGTAAGGTAATTTTTTGTGTACTCACCAATTTTGTTCATTATTTCCCTTTTATCCGCATATCTGTCTAAGGGAAATGAGTCATAGACTGCGGTATGGTAAGCAACGTAACCAATCCGAATTAAGTCACTCCCTAAAGATAAAGTTATGGAAAATAGCAGTTGATTTTAAATCAAGACTTTCACAAGTGAATTGACACAATTAATCAACTTCACCAAGCACAGAAATCGTGCTTTCGAATCCTGCAGCGGCACTATTAAGTAATTTTGGAGTCAAATAATTTGAAATGAATATTTGATTATTCACAGCTCTTTATTAAGTCAATTTTCTGTAATGGAATATAAAATCAGATTGAACGAAAAGATTTATTTTTCTCATCACCTTTTGTCATGTCTGAATGACATGCCCTTTGATGTTCATCTATTGCAGTTATTGTTTAAAAAATTTGGATCTCCTTTGTGGGTCTAATAAAACAAATCGAGGACTAACGCCTTTTTGTGGAACCACTGATACCCCTAATTTAGACTTCTGGTGAAGTGTGCCCTAGATTTTTTTAAAGCCAGGGTGGATCCTTTGCTTGCATGCTTTCTCACCTGCATGATCTTCAAATTCACCTTGGGTGCGACACCTGCTGAATGTACAGAAATCAGCATGGTAATCGGGCCTTTTTGACCCACATACTTGCAAACGTGTCCACTTTGAGTTCAGTTTATTATATTTATTTAAACAGTTTCCATTTGTTTATAGAAAATTCCAGTGCATCTAATACGATGACGAGAAAAGCATGCATGCAGGTTTTCTTAGTGCTCAGTTTAGATCTATTGCATTTAAGTAGTTCCCACATGTGGTAGAAAGAAACGCATGTTTTCAAAGTAAAGAACGAATTCTCGAGACTTCGCTTTCAAAAACTCCTGAAATAACTGGATAATCACAGATCTAATTATGCTTACATGAACATATATCCGTCTGTATCTTACTAAGAAATAGATTCCTACCTATGTGTAAGGGGCTTATGATGTCTTTGATAAAATCTTGTTGCCTTTTGAAGTTGACAGGTCCAACACTTCCACTGCAATCCACCACGAATACAATTTCACCTTTCTGGCCACAACCTTTTGAAAAAGTCATGAAAGAGGAATAATTGTCTGCAATATTACAATCGTACCAAAATAAGCCTTCCGCATAGATCCCTAATGCAAGTACTTCTAATTATTCTGACCAGTCTCCGAGGGCTGCTCTTTTGAGCATTATCTTAATTACCAGAATGTAAACTCCTTGCAAAAACGTTTTTTGTGTAGTAGCTATTATATCAAATGTAGATCTAGTTAGTTTTAAGAGAAAGGCATTTATATTTTGTAAGCAGAACCATTAAAGATAGATGCTAAAGTGAGTCAAATATCAACAAATTGAGATTGAGCATTTTGGCAAGAAAATGTCTTTTTGTAAATGTTTTGAGCTGTAACTGCCTGCCTTCATGTTATACACGTAAAATTTAAGTCGTGCCCGTTTATTAAAAAGGCACAAGTGGGCGGCGCAACAACTATTTTTTTTCGTCTTCTTGACAAACACGCTGTTGCTCAAACATTGCCAGACGAGATGACGTAACGAAGGAAATATATTTAACTCTTATCATTTCCACAGACACAGAAAGTGTCACTGTACCTTTAAATAACGTCTGAAATGTTTCGTGCATGTTTTCTTCCGAAATATTGATTCCGCACTTTTGGAAGTACTCATTTAGCTTTTCATGTTGTAATCCCTCCTCTTTTGCTAATTCCTCAAACACACCTTGGTACTCTGGAATAAAAATAGACTAAGAACTTATTCATTTATTTATGAGTTCATAAATTTCTTGATTTGGCAACTACCCGATGGCAAATGACACACAAACTGACTGATCACACAAACTGACTGATTGATAGACACACAGATAGAGATTGGTGGCCAGGTAGACAAGACAAAATGTCATGTTTCGTGATGTATTTCCTGGAATCGATAGTGTACGTAAAAACAATCACCAGATCCGCAGGGCATTCCTCATATATTGATTTGTGGTCAATGTCCGTTCCCATGTTTACCAGGAGGGGATAGGTTTCATGGGGAAATCGTTCGGTATCGATTAGTTTACGTCACTTGAGATTAAGTGTCTTAAGTAAATTAAATACATGGTTTTAGGGATCTATCACAATCCTACAGTATTTGAACATTTGAATGTAAAGTTGAGAGCATGGGTGTAAAAAAGTTTTGTGAACAAAGTCCACCTCTCATCCCAGTTCTTGTCAATGTCAAACATCTCAGTGATTGAACAGTTTGGTACTAACATTTGGGAGGCATTCAACTTAGTAGCTTGTCTGAATAATCAAATTGGACAAAAAAGTCTGACAAGGGTAAAATATAATTAATTTTCTTTCTTCTTAGGGACGATAAATAAGGTTTGACCTGCTACTACGTCCAGTAACACACGAGTGCGCTTGTAGTACATGCGTAATTTTTTCTTGTTTAATCCCTCCAATTAGACAGAAGCTCCTTTAAATAGAGATAAGCATTACCTGCGTCTTGTTGTTGCAACTATTTGGAATTGATCTATCTGGAGAGAAAATAATCTTTATTTTTATGGTAAGTGTATGATATTCAGCCTTGTTAACCATCTATTTTAAATTTTTCGTAATGAACTTTGGCATCACATTTCAAAATAACGATTTTGCTCAAATAACGATTTGATTTTTATGTGTGTGGGTTGCCTTACTAAAGCGATGTATCATGTTGGCAACAAGTGACTAAATGCTTGTCACATGAGAAGACCATTGACTGTTATTTAATTTCAATGTGTCGCAATCGTTTCTATGGTATAAAGGAAATCATTATACATCATAACAAGAATCTAAATTGTGTAACTCGAAGAAAAAGCCAACGTCACGGATAAGTCAACCCTGTTCATTAAAATGACATCCATATTGACAATTTTGGCGTTATTCCCGATAGATTTTAATACAATTTTTGGATTTACTAAAAAAACCACTAGGATGATTGCCATTTGATTTCTTCCGTGGAATAGAGAAAGAACGACTATGAGTTTATTATCAACCTGGAAAAACCCCTGATGAGCACAGTGAAGAGTGCATTTTGGTTAATAATTGTTGATGCCACTTTATTGAAGTGACACAATGAATTGTCGTACTGTGTCATTATTCCACAAAACTTCGAAAAATGATGTTCACATCCATGTACACTGTGCCAAAGACAATAAATTAGTTCATATGATAGAAAATTACAGTATGTTTCCTAAAAAAAATCACATGTATATTTTATGAATTGACCCTTACCCAAAAAATTTGAAGTGCATAAAATACTTCAGGGCGACCGATAGAATTACATGCGTGGAAAGCAAACTAGTAAAGGCTTTGAACCAATCAATGTCATCTCAGCTGGATATCATGCACTTATAGGTTATGCGGACCTTATAGGTAATTTCAGGGATACCTAAGATTTGGATAAGTTCGCTTGATTTTTGAGATATTAAAATTTCTGGGTTTGTTTCAGGAAACATTTCTAGAAATAGATGTCAAAATTAAAACCTTGCACCTTGATGGGGAAAAAGAGGAAAAAGCCAGGTAAGTGCCGGAAAAATTAGCTGAGGACAAAAAAATTATTTGGCAAGAATTAAACTTTTAAATGAGGAATTATTAATTTGTCTACGATTATACGGGAATAATCCCTTGCTCACTGAGAACTTTCAGTCTTAAATATATGTATACAAAAACGCATTCTGTTTAAGAATGTAGTCTTCACAAAAAGTCATTTGAACTTTCGTAATAAATTATTGTTTCAAAAAACTTGTGAAAAATATAAATCAGGGTTTTTTCGAAGACAGGTTATGCTGATTTTCATAAATTAATTTTTCATACGGCATTGAAATCCGTTTTACAAAATAATATCTGATAATAAATTTAAATTTTATATCAAATATCAATGAGATATGAAAACAATTTAAATTCAGGAAATAGTTTAACATACCTGCAACATGCCAATTTACGAAAAAATGGATTTTTAAAATTTAAGCTTAACAATGGGTAGCCTTAAGCAGGGGTCGTATTCAGGTTTGGATGCTGACCTAATGCCTAGTGCAAAATCTTCTGACCCAATAACCACAAACATGAAATAGCTGCAATTCAGTTTCACCTTATTTCCATAGTTGAAAGAAACAAGTTATTGATATAAGGTTAGAAATAAAGGTAAATGAAAAAGTAACCAAAACCAAACACTCACAAACTCCAACAAAAGGTGTGAATATATGTTTGACAGTTAAAACAACAGCATTGTTACATATTTCATGTTTATGGTCATTGGGTTAGAAGATTTTGCACTAGGCACTGGGTCAGCATCTCCATCTGAATACGACCTGTGTTAATAGTGCATATCCTTGCATGACGGGAGCGCTTGCTTTCATTTTGATTTTATAAAACTTGGATACAACAAGATTAATAAATACGGGAGCAGAAGTTTGCGCTTCAACCTGTAAATTCGTAACATTTAATATCATTCGCTGAGAGGGGTTTGTTTGCATAGTGAAGTTTGTCAATAGTTTGTGGGAAATAATCGGACTTGCAACGGAGGCTTGAAATAGCAAAGGAAAATAAATAAAGAACCCACAATGGAATTTGGCTCAACTTGAAGATTTAGCTTACTTTATTTTTATGACGATACTAGTGCCAAAGCAAGCAGGAATTTTCCACCGATTTTTTGTTTATTTTGTGATGTTGCTATTCTGATTGTGTTCATAATTCGTAGTTTCTTACTTTCTTTGTGATCCAGGTAATCGTTGCAGGCCGCAATACTGAACGGCATCTTAGGACGAGTCGCTCCATATCGCTTCTGGATTCGTACTAAAAGACTTCGATATTCAGTAACAAACCTCTCCCACCGTGTACAGTGTGTCAACAACACCTGGTCAATGGTGAAAATGAGGTAAGATGTTGAAAAGAAAATAATTACAAATTGAATAACGTAAGCAATATGAAAACATTACAAGATATTTAGATTTGCAGGGTAAGTGGCATATATATTTCAATTAAAACTGTCACTCTATTTTGCTTCATCTGTTTTAGTAAGCGAACAATTTATTGTTTTTATTTTTACCAACTATTTAATGTCACCCAGTTCAAAACCAGGAAAATGCAAACGGTCAAGTACCAAGTTGATTACACAGAGCAACAGAATTTGATATCTTCTGAAGTTAAATATGAAACATGTTCGCATTTACCCTTTCCTTAAGCTTTCGCATTCTTGTTCGGATTAAGAAGCCTCTCACATATCTTTGTATTATAATGGCTGCCGATTTTGCCATGAACTTTCCAAGTGACTTGTGATGATACAACCTGAAAATATTTATGTTAAATTATTGCGTACATTCAAGTCTCTTCTGAAGAAAAAAGCATTTTATGACCAAACGTTCAAATAAATCAAGAGTACAGAAAAGAAACACTGGCGAGATAAGTACTCACATAAAGAAGTCCTCATGTGGCATACCATCGTCTCCATTAGTTTTGTGCTTCCGAATAATTCTTTCCATGTGCATGTGTAGGAGCTTTTGTCGAGTATTAGTTATCGGTCTGAATGCACGAATAGGTTATATAAATGGATTCGCCCCCCCTAAGTATATGAAGAGCTGATGCTTAATTTGTTTAGTTTTGCACAATATCGTCAATGCTAACTGGAAAAAGTATCATAAGTAAATGGAAAAACTCACTCCTGATCGTCTTTAACCGCTGCCATCAGATCCACCTCGAAACACCAAGCCTTCACGTCGTTTTCCAGGATCCATCGCTCTGTTTCCGGTTTCAGTGGTTTTCCTCTTCGAATAGGTCTAAAGATTATTGGAATAGCGTTGCAATATATATTGATGAATGAAACACAACTGTATATTTTATGTGATTAGTTGGACATACTTGGGAGAACATCTGTGGACTCTCGCAACATTCGTATAATCTGATTCAGTAGTGGTGGTCGTTTTGATTGTGGCAACACTTGTTGAGGAGATCTTAGATTTTGCAGATCCGGTCAATTTTTGTCTTGTTTGCTTGCATAACCGTGATTTACCTGGAACAGAGAGTTTATTTTTCACTGCTTTTTAATCGCTGAAAACTGACGTTTCTCATACAGTATCAAGATTTGTGACTTATGTGGAATATTCTGATTCCAATACATTGGCGGATCTAGGGACGTGCCCCCCCTCCCGTCTAGGTCCAAATTCTTTCATTTTCATGCAGTTTTTGGGAACAATTTGGCCAAATAATAGGTTGGCTCCCCAACCTTGGAGGTTGGCGCGCCTCCCCCGTCTGGGAAATCCTGAATCCGCCACTGCAATAGTTCTTACATTGTATGTACTTCGTCAAATAATTAACACATGTAATAGTAAGGACTAGAAACCCGCTTTAGATCTGTCAGAAATGCGTGTGGTGAAAAAATAGAATAACCAAGAAACAGCCAAAAAGCGTACCCATTTCTAGGTGTTCAGTTGATGCCCAAGGTCGGAGTCGTTCCTCACGCCTCCGTTTCCTTTCATCCAGATCTGAAGTGGTGCATGCTCTGTGTGAATCCACTGAAATCCGGAGATTATCATCCATTGTTGAAGAGCTACATGAATCCGAGTCCAGGCTGGTGCTTTGGTTGATGCTGATGAAATCATCATCTTGAGTACCCTGAATGAAAGCAAAGTGTATTTGTCAGTTTTATTTTTTATGCTGGACAAATTCCCACGGATAACTATGAAGATAAAATGTTGGTTAAACTTTTCAAATTACGTACGTGAGCAGGGACTAATTGAAATTGAAAAGAAGATTTACTGCTCATTTGGACATCTCTCTCTCTCTCTCATAACTTATAATTGTTTTCGAAAAAATTAAGTTTTAGTCGCCCGCTATCACTTCACCATGCAATATTTTGCAACCATTTTATTTCAATCGGATTTCATTTGTTCCTGACCAAATTTAAATCAAGATATATTTGTCTCTGCCTGTTCAATTTATAACTTCATGGAGATGTATTCAAATCGGTTTCGTGACTCCCCAGTTAATTTCAACAGTCTCTAGTTTTATAAATCAGAGACAGTAGAAGTACATAACTACGCAAAGAGATATTCCACTGTTTTGACAACATGAACGTTGTTCGATATTAGCAAAGAATATCCCCTTTATATCCTGTATTTTGGAAATCATCAAATCGAAACTTCACTGCTTCAGTAAGCGGGAAAGGATCAATTTATTAATTCAAAATTTTTATGCTAAAGATTGGGATTCAAAAGTTATTTGTTTAAGGAAATTGACATCAGTCTGAGGGTAAACTTTTGATAAAGCATTGGGAAAATGTAATGTTGACAGTGTGCAAGCACTTTTTTGATATTCGTGTTAGATATGTAGACAATGTTGCTTCCAGCCTGATTCGATGCAATTCTACACATGTTTTTGACAAAGGTGAAACTTCATAAATGAGCAACTGAACGAATGAATAACACGATTATGTAATCAAGGTCACCCTGAATACTCTGACAAGCATCTATTACCTGAACAATACCAAACAAAATTTTAAGAAGCGTTCAGAAGAGTTTGAGGCAATATTAGTAATTGTCTTAACAATCCTTTTCCTCCATGAAAATTCCCACATGACAATCATCTGAAACGTTTGTATTCTGATCTCATTATACTGACCAGGGAATTTTATATTTTCATGTCTTTCTCAGATAAATGTTCAGGAAAAGCAAACAATACCTGAAGCTGGTATTAAATTCAATCATCAATAGTTTGCTGAGCAATAGAAATGTCCAATCAGGAAAGGTACTTGTATGAGATACTTTTTCAATGTTATGCTTACAAAGAAAATGTTATGGACATGAAGTGATTCTGCCAGGAATTCGTGAAAAGCTGGACTAAAGTGGGAGAGCTATTTAAATCATTTAGTGATATCACTGAGTTCTATGACAGGGCATTTTTTTACAGCGAAGTATAGTATGTTAGGTTAAAAGCATTTTGAACAGCCCTCGCGACATCCTGACTGATAAGATTATGAAACATTGACATAAAGTTTAATTTCAAAATATAGATTTCAGTGTGTCTTCATTTACTTTGCCCACTAACCGTTCGAAAATCAAAAGCACTATATTTTCACAGGATATTGTGTCAATTTTGACTCGTCGTAGTAAAGACCGATTTTATAACTTGATGCAATTTCCGTTTGTTTGACACACACTAATGGCATAAACTTAGCAGGAAACAAGTTGTCAATTACACTTATCATCCAATAAGTACATAGTGGATCATTCTTCTGGGTAATGTGAGTACGCTGAGATGTTCTTTATAGAATACTAAATGTGCACTTCTCGAAGTCAGAGAAGTTATTTATCCTCATCCTGTAATAGGGATACTGGGGACAAAAATGGGTCCATCCTGTAGTTTTCCACTATTCTCTATCAATAATATTTACTGTCCCGGTGGTTGTAGTGAATAATTTGTTGTTTGTTCGATTCCTAATTCTAGAAATGATTTAGCTTTATAATAGAGTGATTCAGCTACTCAAAAGCAGTTTTGAAAAGTATCTGTCGGTGTTACATTTTCGTGCATTCCTGGTATTAAGGATCTTCAAAACAGATATTTCCTTTGTACACATGTATCTGATTTTGTCTTGACTAAAAATCTACTTCAGAACAGTGAACACTAAGCATAAGTGACAATTCCTGTTGTAAAAGCAACATTGCCTTGAACTTTCTTCTGACTATTCTTCGTTCATTCAATGGGGTTCGAACTAAATGTGATGGCGCTTCAGAGGAATCACGTTTGGTTCTTCAAAACAAATTAATCGGATTTTTCACAATTAGCAAATCTGACAGATCTGTCAGATGTGACAGAATTAAAATGCAATTTTTAAGAATTATCACAATTTAAAATTTGAAGGTAAGGATTATTTAATATTTCCAGTACCTGCTAGATTGTGTGTACTTCATCAAATAATTAACACATACAATAGCAAGGAGCAGAAATCCACTTCTAGATCTGTTAGATATGACAGAAATATATCACCTGTCTGGAAAAGATGCATCCCCAGTGGCAATTCTAAAATTACATTTCATTTACTATTTCTGGTAAAGTATCTATTGTCCCTGACCACACTGAATAGATACTTATCCAGAGGTAGTAGTAGAAATTTCTTGTTTACGTCTTCATCTGGGAATGTATCTATTGTCTTCGTGATAATTCATTGAATCTGAATTCAGTCAAATTTATTTAGAGAAAATTGCATTCTGCGGTTTTTAATCTCGAGTTCAATTTGTAACGAGCTCTCATTACATAGAAGTCAGAGTATAACATTGGAAAAAGTTATATGTTGTGGTAACTGTAAAAACTGAAGTCATCAGGGTAATTCTTACGATGCTTATAAAAAATTAGGAAACGATTTATTCTCTTTGAAAGCTGAAGTATAGCTTGTATTTAAAAAAAGTACTCCACCCAGGCAATCCTTGAAAAGTACATAGTGTATAGCATATATATATGCCTAATTTGAAATTTAAATGTATCAAAGCTAAACAACCTAAAACACTGGTTTTATTTTCTTTTAATTGCAGGAGGTCCATCACAGACCGCATTAAGAAATTAGCGCTGCTTTTTACCATCACAATTCCACTCCTGATGGTCAGCTTAATTCGACAGGCAGTAACGCAGACCAGCATACCACTGGATATATCCGACACCCTGAAAAGTAATACCACTTGCATTTCAAAGGACCCACCATTAGACCTCACGAACGAACCCAATCCCGTTGGAGACTGGGTTACAGGGAGGATATACAAAGAGACTTGCAATCTGCAACACATACACGGTTGTTGTGGTAACAATAGAAGAGGAAGACATTACGTTTTCAAAGATAATAATCTGAATAATTATGACGTAATTAAGTCTATTCTCAATAAAATACATGGCCGAAATATAACAATTTTAGGCGACTCCCTTCAGCACTCTTTCTTCGAGGACATTTCTGAAGTCTTGCACTTGTCAAATGAAACTGAATTAATCTGGAACTTTAAGGCAAATGACAATAACAAGACGGCGTTCTGGAAAATAATGAAGCATAACAATGGAGGCTGGCTTCAATACCTTTACTTTTACTATTACACGGACAAAGTACTTGGGTGTAAAGGTACTCATGGCGAGCGGTTTAAGATAGACGAAACATTGATGAAGACAATCTTGAGCAAAAGTGATATAGTCATAGCTAATCTTGGATTACACTATCATTTTTGTTCAGTTATTGCTTACGGCGAATCTCTCAGATTACTTTCCGAAGTACTGCAAGAAGAAATGTTCAGGAATAAGCATAAGCAAGTTGTGTTCCGGGCAACGTTACCTCAACACTTCATTTCCAAGGCACACACTGGGTTTTATGAAAAGTACAATCCAAATGTAACATGTGCCACGGTAGAGAGCAGAGTAGAACATCCTACCAATTCTATGCTAAAAGAAACAGCTAAGAAATATGGATTTAAATACTTGGACAGTTATCACATTTACAAAGGAAGGTTTGATCTGCATTCAAGAGTAAAGAAAGGAGACTGTACACATTTTTGTCACTGTGCGGAATTGACGATGCCAGAATTGGTGCTACTTGACCAACTGCTGCATTGATATGATCAACTTGCCAATATTATTTTTCATGAATAATACACTTGAAATGAAATCGTTTGGTTTAGAAGAATCACGTGGACGCATTCAGAAATATATTAAATGGAACAAAAATGAATGAAATAACTTCATCTGTAAGATTTTTGAGGTAGTTCTTCACAACATACAGTTAATTAATATAGTAACATTCGTTTGAAGGAAATAATGTTTTGAGATATCTGTGAAAGTTTCAGCAACATTCCCCACCCAATTATTGAGTATTCACACTACAAAGATGGCCCAAGTTTCCATTAAAATCAATGGTAATCTCTATTCTTCTCGACTTTGGCATTGGGGAACTTCTTAATAGTTTTCACAAAGTTGTAGATGTTGAAACTTAGTTCTTCAGATAACAATATTCAAGTAAATAAACATCCCTCCTTTTTTAATTTAGATTTTTATTAAAATTTAATTATCATTTTGTCTGCCTAAATCATTCATTGTCCATTGACCATCAGAATGCACTGCAGTTGACCACAGTTAATTGTGAAGATAGTGAATGGGGCATGACATTTTGCAGTGATGTCAATGTTATAAAGAACTACCTTAAGGTATATTAACATCTCAACGACTCTAGATTTCTTGGAAAATTCAAGTGTTGCTTTCTTTTCAATGCTTTATACCAATACAACTATGTACGATCGACCTCATCAACACCTTTCGATCCCCTTTACACTTTTGTTCTATGTTTTTTCCATAACATTTTACCATTACCGCGTGAATTATTGACTAATGGTTAATACGCTATGCGTGGTTCAACACTAGAACGTTTGTGTTTGAGTGATACTCTGATCAATACTCAACCTAGCGTGACCAGTTTAAAAAGGCCAGTTCGTTATTTTAAAAGTTCACTGAAATTGTAAAATTCATAAAAAAATTCACGTAAGTGCCAAGGAACAAAATTTTACTTGCATGGCTGTTTGATCAAATTAAGGAAGAAAGAAGTAGTGATGGGATCAGCGCAAAAGGGAATCTATCATTTCACGTTAGGACAACGTTTACTGGAGAAAGCTTCTAAGGAATTAAATGAAAATGACCAATTCCGTGCAAGAGATATTCAATGTTTGAGAGAAAGAGTAGAGGCAGACAAAGGTATGTATGGCAGTAATCTCATTTCAAATCATACTAATTTGCTACTGAAGAATTTGGTTTCATCACTCAGAAACAAATTTATCTGTTTTTCTTGCTACTCTTGCAACAAGAAGAAAGGTTCACTCTTTTCATACTGTGCTAAGACACAACGTGATATTAAAAACGTTTCTGAGATTAATCAGGCAAAATTTCAACAAATAAAATTTTACCTGAAAAAATACATTGCTTGTTTTAGCTCTAACTTGTCCAACAGACGACTTTTACTTGCTCAAGTTCTTGAGAGCCGCAAAGTTTGACTACGACAAAACGTATCAGCGTCTACTAAATTTTCACCGTGTTAGGGCGAAGAACTGGGATGTGTATTCGGTAATAACATTTTATTGAAAGAATATTATCGATCAACAAAATATAATGGGATTAAATGCATGCTGGTTTCAATTTCTACTTCAGCGAATGTTGCCTTCTCAAATAAGTAACAATGTCTTACGGGATGGAGTTACCATAGTTCTGCCATCAAAAGACAAAGAGGGAAGGCACGTCATATTATTTAGACCAGGTTTGTCAAATTCTCGTTGTTTATGTTATACCAGAAACCTCTACTCAGTTAATGAATATCCAACGTGTTCTAAATGTTCTGCGGGAAACTCAGAGAAATCTCGACTGTGTGATTCCTTGACATTTTAAATATGTAAAAAGATGAAACATTAGGCAGTGAAAGTTTCACTGGTTGGCTCTCGTGTATCCGACATCTCTAGTGTTTCTAACACTGCTTGCTTATTTGGCACTGATTGCACATCTAACACGACTCCTTATTTCCAACACTGTTAACATTTCTGGCACCACTCACGTTCCCAGCACCATCCACATTTCTGAGCTACTCAATTTTTTTCTGCCACTGGTGACAGATCTAACACTGCCTGCACATCTAGCGCCACTTGCAACTTAGGCACTGTGGGAGTGTAAGCAGTATAAAGATGGATGCAAGACCAGTGAAAGGTGCAAGAGTGTAAGCAACACAAGGGTGTGAGAATAGAGTCTACACAAGGGTACACAAGCAGTACAAGGGTGAAATGGTACCACAGATCTAGCACTGCCTGCACATCCAGCACTACTTAAAAATTAGGCACTACTTGCAAGAGCGCAAGTAGTACAAGGGTTCAAGATCAGTGAAAGAGTGCAGAGTGTGAGCAGGTGAACAACACAAGGATGTTGGGGTGCAAGCAGTGCAAGGGTGTCAGAGTACAAGCAGTGTAAGAGCACAGACTGTACAAGTGTGCAAAAGTACAAGGAGCATGAGGAGATTGCAAGAACAATGTTTATGTACCCTACCACCTCTAAGTGTAAAAAGTGCCACCATCACAACTGAGTATGAGAGTATCAGAGTATGTGGGAACAATGTTTAAACATCCCCACCATTTCTCAGCATGAGAGCATGAGGGTATGAGAGCACAAGAGCATGGGCACAAGCATGAGGATGTGAGAGTGTGAGATGGTGCAAGAATGATGTTTTAAGGCTCCTACCACATATGAGTGCACATAATGTCTCCACCACCCCTGAGTGTGAGGCTATGACAGATTGAAAGAACAGTGTTTTAGCATCCGAGCTACCTTTGAATGTGCAAATGCAAGGGCGCAGAAACGTGAGGGAAAAAGAGTACAAAAGCATAAGAATGAAGGTGTTACAGAGTTTAAATATTATGGTTTAGTGCCCCATATCAGATTTAAGTGCAAAAATTTCTAACCGCCAAGGAGTTTGAAGGTATGAATGTATGCCAAAATGTTTTTCAATCTCAACCCCATTTGAGTACAAAATGAATGTATTTACAGCAGGTAGATTTTGAGTGTCTCCATCATTTATTGGTATCCCCACCATTCAAACAACATTTATAGACTGCGAAAATGTCATTTGTAGATCCCACACCTTCCCAAATTTTAGGATAAGAGGCAAAACTAACCACTAAGAAGACTTTATGATACTGGTTACCCCCTCTCCATAAAGGTCTTTGGGATGTTTGAGACAACCAGCATTATCTTTCATCTCCAGGATCTGGGCTACCGATGCTGGAGAATATGTTCACATTTATTTCTTTTATTAGTGACATTTTACTGCCCCAAACTAGAGATCAAAATGTAAAAGAGAAATATGTGCATCATTTCAACAATTTCAACATCATCAGCCCAGATTCACTTGGGGCGGGGAATAAGCCATAAACATTCAAAGAGAGAAATGTGAGCAATATCTGCAGCATTAGCAGCCCAGTTTTACATTAGGCAATTGGTTGACACTCATCTTTTATACTTTTCATGCTTATGTTTGCCCTCAAGCAATTAGGAGAAGAGTTTTAATACGTTTGCTGAATACCATTTTCAGGGCAATGGAGTTGTACTGAATATTCTGTCTTTGAATTGCACAATGCAACATTAATGAACATGGAGATGATATTGGAGGTACTGATATGCACTAATCTACGTATCTATCTATGCATCTATCTATCTATCTATCTATCTATCTATCTATCTATCTATCTATCTATCTGTCTAGGACGAAGAGGCAACTATCAATGGATTTATAGTTCTGATTGATTTTGCTGGAACTTCTCCCACAATGGTCACGAGGTTTGATGCACGAGAGTCCAAAATGATAACAACAATGCTGCAGGTAAAATTGTTTAAATTTCAAACCACACTGGAGATCTATTGTAGATATGAAATATACGCAGATACACAAAATTTTGACAAAAGATCACAAAAGTGTACCAAGTTAATATTTTCTATAATCCAAATGAAATGATTTAATGGCCTTTTCATTAAACCTAATTTAAATGCCACAAATTCTTAGCAAGAGTTAAAGAAAAACTCTGCAGACATTAAACTGATGGCACAAGGGAATATCAAACGTTCGGATAACAATGTCAAGTTTATGTCAGTTTGTCGTTTTCACAAAAGAACTTTTTATGCCCCCCGTAGCGGATTTAGAAGCTGTGTCAACAAGACCCCCTCCCATCTCCATCCCCCCGGACACAGGGAATTTGAGTTTTAGGCAGATTTGGACTCAGCATCAAAAGTTTGGAACTTAACCTACCCCTTTCCTTTCTCCCCACCACTAGATATAGGTAATTTGGGTTTGAGGCAGATTTAAACCCAACATCAAAGTTGCGAAGTTGGCCTACCCTGCCCCCGAACCTGACATAGGGAATTTGGGATTTAGGCAGATTTGGACTCGGCATCAAAAGTTGGGAAGTCAACCTACCCTTCCACCCACCTGACAAAGGGAATTTGGGTTTCAGGCAGATTTGGACTCAACATCAAAAGTTGGGAAGTCGACCTCCAACCCTCCCCTCCAATAATGTACGGGGGCCATACTGAGTCCCCGGCCGGGGACGCCTCGTTGTTCACATATTCTATCCTTTACTTCTTGAACGAACAGGACGCATTTCCAATACGGTTCAAGGGAGCCTACTGTGTCAACGCTCCATCAATTTTTAGTATGGTGCACTCCATCATGAAACCTTTTCTGAAGCAGAAGACTAAAGCTCGTGTGAGTTGACATTTAATCGTTTTGAGTCAACACGTACCTTCACATTTTCCTTGCAATTCCATCAAGATCTTAATTAGGACAACAGACAAATATAGAACTATAATTTCAATTGAAGTGAAACGTAATTTCCTTTACTCTTCTGACAAACTTTCTAGTCTCCCTTTATTTTCAGATACACTTTGTTAAAGATGTGGAAGCATTGCATAGAGTGATCGACCCATCAGCTTTACCGGAGGATTATAGGGGAACATTACCTCCTGCTGATGTTCTAGCTCAGGTCATTTTGCTTGGACAACTTTCTTCGGGATTTACATTAAAATATTTTCTTGCAGATCTAATTGGGATATTTAGTTGAGAAAAGCAAAATAATTCGTATAATTCATGCATCACGCCCTATTGGCAACTGGTTAGCACAGTGTTGATACATGTTGAATTTTTGTTCCTTTTTTATCTGAACAGAAATGGAAAAGGAAGCTGATCGCGAGCGAAGTAAAGTTTGCTTTATTACCGCAACATAGATTAGTACTTGACAGAAAGATTTGTGATAGAAAAGACGACGATATTGTGAAGAATATTGTCGGAACCTTCAGGAAACTCGATGTTTAGAAGAAAAATCAAACTGCTACAAAACGCCCTTTCAGTAACAATAAAAATAGCCCTGTGACGGGCTGAGGTGGTTTAAGTTAAATGTGTCAAAAAATGTCCAAGTTGTCAAAAAGATGTGAAATGTCAAATAGTCAAACATGTGGACTATGGAGGAGGTTCACAAAAAAAATAAATTGACATAATGAGGTTC